>DWEI01000070.1:0-30960 GCA_018245875.1 Mysoria ambigua | reverse complement strand
GTAAAATCACGCCTTTAATCCTCGAAGAGGTAGGCAGAGGAATGCAGAACACTTTAGGTAGGTTTTGGAAAAAACGACAAAGAAGAAAAACTTTGGAAAAGCGGTACGGAGTTCGCTGGGTCAGCTAGTAATATGTAAATATGTATGTATCTTGTAATAGGTAGTATGAAATTAAGCTAGGGTTCACTATGGTAAAAGATGATTGATAATTTACCTACACGTGTATTAAGATATAAAAATATATTTGTAGATTCTAGTATTACTTCAATTTTACATACATTTTTTAATGTAAACACACATAAAAATATAAGTATACGCGTCACGCTAACATAAGCCCCAGATGGAAATCGAAAGTAATAACCATCCTTTGATTAGCAGTCAGCTTATCTTAACACTTGAGCGTTGGAAAAATAAATACTAATGAAGACGCTCGTCCAGCGCCCCGCAATAGATGACATTAATTGTGTAAAGTAACGTATACCACATCAGATATGAATTGTAATTTTAATCACGACTCACGACTCACTTGCTAATATGCTAACTCTTTGTCTGTTTACTCTTAATATATGAAGATAAAATAATTCTTCCTGTTAATGACTACCCCGTTAGGAGTTAATAATTTGATGATTAACTCCTGATCGGAACTTTCTGACTACGATCTGCGGGTCAGGTGTTCCTAACACGGAATTTCCAGTAGTCGTCCTGAGTTCTGTGTTTATGGTCGTTGTATGGCAGTATGCCAACGTAGACGTAACTAGGTGGACAGAGAACAGGCGGTGACCAATCTTTATGACCTGAAGTACGAGTCCCTCTACAATCTCAATCTCAGTGCAAGTGCATCGCATTTGAAGACTTGATTAATAAAAAAAAACTGTATCTACATTTCATATTATGTACAGAATCTTTACTACAGATTAAACTACATAACTCATCGTTTCAATTCGACTTCTCTTGCGGTTGCAGAGGCCCTGGACGTGATCAAAGAGGAGCACACCATGCCGGCGCAGAGGCGACGCAACAAGAGGGAGGTGCCCTTCACCCACGACGAGAAACGGATAGCTGGGGTGAGTTGGCGCGGTTTTTTTTAATCCCACAGGATTTTTATATTTTTTGAATTAGTTCGTGTTAGTTGTGTGCGAGATTCTTACTTTGTTTCGACTGAAAGCCTCATTACAAGCACAATTAGCATTAGGTCAGGTAAGAGTTCTTTAGTTGTTACATTGAAACATATGTAAACTTATCAGGTATAGTAAGAGTTAAGTTCTCCAAGGCGTGTGAAGTTGACTTCAAGTGACTCTTGTAGAAGAGAACGCCTTTAGCCCTTATTCTCAGAGCAAGCTGTCTATTAGCTAGACTATGAAAAGGTCAACATTATACTATTTTTCAGTTATTTAACGGTGTAAATTTTGCATTTTTTCAGTGTCTACTGCAGTGCGTGTATCGGAAAGTGAAAGCAGTGAGTGTACAATTGTGCTTACTTCTCTCTCTATGGCGCTAGGTTTAGTTTCACTCAGCAATCACAATCGGATCGCACATCGGCCGGCTAGTGTCGGATCGGAACCGAGCACCTTCGTGTTCTGCGGTCTATAAATTATTGTGAGCTTTTACAATTTAAGCGCTGGTTTGATCGAAAGCCACGATCTAGTGTACAAAACCAATAAGTAATGATAATAGTTATAATAATTATTATCATCAACATTAGCCTACCTTAGTCCACTGTTGGACCAAAGGACACCATAATAGTTATTAATTAATATTTATTTTGACTGTCATAAATTGACTCTACCTGCTCTAGCAACGAATTGCATCAAATAAAATTTCACCTGATTTACAACTCTACAGTAACAATAAAGAAGCGACGTGGCCGAATTCTCTAAATAATAATATATTTTAAAACTTTCAATAAATAAATTGATTTTTTTTTCAGCGGTAATACAACCACCGCAGGTAACTGTTAGGCTTTATAAAGTGACCGATCTGTATGTACACTCAAGCGCACAAGTGCTATTAATAGTTACTCGTTTACTCGAAACGCAAGATAAGACGACACAGTTCCGTTTCGTTTCGTTTCGTTTAGAAAGCTCGATGAGATCGACGGCGGTGATAATGAACACGGTAGCTTCGCAAAACTTCGAAATGGTTTTTAGATAATTAGATCTCTGTGTGGAAACGCGTTTCGTTTCTTGCGTGAATGGGAATTTTATTTCACCGCGTCAACACAAGCACAGTCCAGTGCAGTATTGCGTTTCTAAACAAAGTAACATGCGAATAATATCAACGCCGTGAAATTTGTTACAGAATTCACTATTGTTAATATGTTTTAGATTTACAAAGCAGATGATATAGCCATTTGGGTTCTCATAAACAGATAACAGAAAAAAAACTCATTTGTCTTTCGATTTCTCATTAATTTGGGAAATAAACAATGTCCCGGCCGCTTGATTGCTTTGAGTCAACTTTATATTGTACTTTTATTTTCGTGATAATTAATTTTATCTATTGACAAATCCACATAATAGTTATACATACTCAAGAGTGGACACACATTTGATGTATTAAATGAAATTCGAAAAAAGTTACAAAGAGAAATTGATTTGATGAGAAACAATAATTAAATTTTCTATTGTTTTAGAACAGAGTACATTCTATGAATCATAAGACGACAGTTGACACACGTGATATAAGGAGCCTTAAACTTATAGCTCACAAGTTTAACTAATTATAAAACCATCGCAGTTCACGCGTAGTATTGTTTAATAATATTTATATTATCTCGCGATATTTCCTGCTATTGCCATTGACTGCATCGTTGGTCGTGCTGGTTGTGCGTGCCACTGCGCAACGAGAGGCCCTGGGTTTGAATCCCGGGTCGGGCACTATTGAATTTTTCTAACTGACAATCTCTACTAGCGGCCTTGGAATGTTCCCGATGTGTGGCAATAGGCTCACCGCCTATTCCACAGTAGAACGCGAACGTAACTGGTGAAGCGTGCGAGAGTAGGTATCTACTACATTCAACTGCCCACCTCATCATGGATTCACAGGCGTGATGTTACGTTTGTAGCGCAATTAATTATTATGGGTGGGAATCGAACCCACGACTCCCGTTGCAACTGTCAGGCTCACTAACCACTGCACTAACAGGCCAGTCAAACCTGTTCAATCAATTTTAGCTACCAACGCTATAAACCGCCTCAATCGAATCGAAATAATCACTAGTGTTGTGATTCAATCAACTTATCAAGGTCTTTGGCGTATATAATATTGAATGAACTAAAATGCATATAGTGTTCGAGCCCTTGCGCCGTATATTGCGCTAATTGCTCCAATTTGTTTCATCTATAAAACGTAAGAACATGTCGTAAAGTGTTCAAGAAATTCGCCTATTTACAATCCTCTAAAATTCCGCCAACAGCAATATTGCCGTCATAAACATAAGGCCGAAGGGGGATTGTTATCCGCCAAGCGGTGTTCAATTAATAGTGTATATTATTATAGGCTCCAAGGCAACAAACACTTTTTTAATATTCGATTTTAAAACCTTAGAGGTGTCCGCAGACTCAATATTAAATAGAAGTGTCACAGCCGCAGTATTTACGTTTTTCATGCCTATATCGTTCTAAAATCATTGTTCAAGCTTAAGTCATGTTTAAAATTTTCACAAAGTCTTTTTAATTTGTAACACAAATCTATGCTCAGAGCCACTATTAGAAATATTTATTACATATACATATTGTGATAGCCCAATGGTTTAAAATTCGACCTCTCACTCCGGGAGACCGGGTTCAAGTCCCCGGCGCGCACCTCTTAAAAATGTGCTTTTTAAGTATATATCACTACTATATATCCCTAGTAAATATTACTTGCTATAACGATGAAGGAAAACATCGTGAAGAAACCTGCATACTTTGGAATTCTCAGAAAAAAATGTTCTCTGAGGTGTCTGAAGTCTGCCAACCTGCACTTGGCCTGCGTGGCGGACTATAGGCTTATAACCCTCTCATTCCCAGAGGAGACCTACGTTCCAACATTGGACCGATAGAAGGGTCGATATCGTAGTATTTAAGATACGATATTAAAGATTAATAAAATAATAACACACCAGTCATTGCAATAATTTAGAATCAAAATTTATTTGTTTACCGTTTTCATATTTTATTTATTTAACAATCATGTACACACAAAAAATTCGTATCATAGCGCCACGTATCATATAAAAGTATATTAGATTTAGAGTTCAAATATAGAAAAAACCTAAAACAAATTAACTCACAAAAATGAATATACGTACAAATACATACAAATGTATACATACACACATATTAAAAACACCTCAGTGAACATTACGTTTATTAATGAATATTTGGATGTCCGTTGATGTTTGCACAGGCAATGGCAACGTTCCTAAAAAATGTTTTACTCGGAACAGCTTACAGTTAAAGATTAAATGTATAAAGCTTCACCGCCCAGTCGTAAAACATATATTTTATTAGTAACAAGCTGCATGTTTTTTGTGATACTTTTTATTAATAACGAACGATCACGTCTTATGATTCATTGTGCTGGAGTGAAATATGTGAAATATTTATTTAATTTTATTATAGGACTGGTATCTTAAGGGCGCTAGTACGAATGTATGACTACGTAGGTTACCTTTAAATAGAAATGAACGCTTTAACTTCTCTCATAAAGTACAAAAATAAGTAAAGAAAATTTATTCGTATTCTCGTCAATTGAAAAACAGGAAATTTCGGCAATAGAAAAATATATGTAAACCAACATGTCTTTTACCTGAAATGAAAAATTACGCGATACACTGTTACAATGGATGCGCACTTACTCGTATTAATAACGAACTTAGGTTTTTGAAACAACCTATTTACGAGTAGATATATTCAAGTAGACATTTTGAAAACTAATTAACATAGAGGTGGATATATAGTACAATAGTACCTATTGCCAAGTGTACGACCGAGTAAAAAGTATATTTGATAAGATAAATTCATATAAAGGTTATGCTGTTAAGAAAGACTACTATTGTACCGGGTCATAAATTATGTGTATGTAGCACAATGTTCATCTTAAGTTCTTCACCTATGCATAACCTATTTCTACAATAATTTATAACCTAGATTCTTAATTGGTTTGCGGCAATTCATAATATTGTTAGCTGCTACTGTGATTCCATTATAAAACCCGGCAAAAGCACTTTCATTGAATTAACACTATAATTTTTATAACGTGATTGTAAAAACTCCAGGTGGACGGCTACGGGTTCCCGACGCTGGAGGGCCTCGTGGGCCTGTACTCGGACGGCGTCAACGAGCGCGGGTACTTCATGACCGTTCTAGAAGCTTCCAGGGAGTGCCTCATGAGGAACCACGACAAATTCTCCAGAACTGTACCGATGGGTAAGCAAATATTCATACTTCTCAGATATTCACTTGTATATTTGAATAATAATGTAACATCACGCCTGTAACCCTGAAGTGGTAGCCAGAGGAGTGTAGTTGTCTAGATTATTTTCTTGTATTTGCACGTACTACAGTGTCGAAGCAAATAAAAACCTTATTTCTGGCCAGCGGAAGAAATAGCTACAGCGTAAACATCGAAAATAAGGTAGTTCTTTGTATTATCTAACGATACAAGTCAAAATATAGTACAAAGAAAAAAAAAAGACTTTCCTTTTTCAAGAGAAAACAGATGTTCCCTGTTCAAGAAGGGTTCTTTTTTCCAGAGAACTTCCTTTCAATTTTAAAAAGAAAGACTTTCCTTTTTCAAAAGAGAACATATGTTCCCTGTTCAAGAAAGGCTCTTATTCCCAGAAAGCATACTGTTAATTAAATAAAAAAAGACTTTCTTTATTTAAGAAATATGACGTTCTGTTTTTCCTTTATAACAGTCGGCAGACAGAGAAGAAAAGAAAGAGGGTTTTTTCTTCTGCCTGCCGCCGACCAATTTTGATAACACCCATTCAGTGCTAGAGCGGTAAACTCGAACAAACCATAAATATATTAACGTACAAGTATAACATTCCCAGATAACGGTCGCAACTGCGACGTGTCGTTCGACATCTTCGAGTGCATCTCGGACCGCATCGGCGAGTACTGCGGCTCCGCGGGCCTGTGATTGTTATAGCAACTTCTAAAAGATTTGAGTAACAAAAGAAAAGTGTCGTGTGTATCGTAGGTTGGTAAATGTATGAATTCTAGTAGCAATATGCAATTGATTGGACACATCCGGGAGACACGGAAATAGTGGCTTTACTTATGATATGTCATATGATCATATTAAAACTATATACATTTAAACTGATCACGTAAGATTTCTTTTTATTGTACATGATTATTCTTATATGTAGCAACATTATAGCTATCCATTTCATATTGCAAATCTTGCAAATATTTAAAAAAATTAATTAATGTCCATTTCATTTATAACGTAATTTTAGTTACCATACAACTATACAAAACGTAATTACCTAATAAATAGTGATAATTATTATAATTATATTAAATGTAGTATGTACATACTTAGGTTAAATATTGTTAAACTTAACGTTACTAAAATTGTGATGCTCAATAACTTTATGATATTTAGATCATTTCGTATATAATATGACATATATGTTTCATCATTTCATGAAGCTTTTTTTAAATTGCTTTTATGAAATGCTTTTATGAAAATTTAAACGTAAATCAGAATTTAATTTTCAATGGTTATGACGCAACTTACTCAAACGTGTAGCCTACGGTATCCTTAGCGCTCTGACATAAGGGGGGAAAATCAGAGGGTTTTTTTTCTATATTTCCGTCTCCTTCAAACACTATACAATATTGTCATTTGCAACAAAAGATAATGCGAATTGATAATTTTAAAAAATAGCTTTATAACGAACTGATAGATTAATTTAGTGTTAAGTTGTCTTTAATAAAATTATGTATATATCTAATATGCTAATTTGTTTTATTCTCCTCCCTTTGCAAAAAGTATCCACTATTCAGCGCAGCGCCAAGAAAGTATTTACATAATTATATGTTAGAGATTATTTCAACTGACCTACAGATTTTGGACGTCAAAAAGTTTAGTTTCTATAACTTAATTATAAGTATATGCGATAAAACCATATTTTATATTTTACGGAAACAATAACTATACAAATAGAAAATAATTACCGAATCATTACGAAATTTGAAAAAAAAAAATCCTTACGATAAACAATTGCGGAAGGCGCTTCCGAGAATCGGCCGTACGGAAATATTGTTCAGGGGTTGTTATATTTATATATTTGTAATCGTCTACTACATATAGTTTCGTCAATAACATGTACATGTATAAAGTAAATAAATTAAATTTCGATGCACTATATATTTCAGTATATTTCAATATATTTCAGTATATTTAAAGTATATTTCAGTTCTGAAATTGTTTATTTAAACTGGTAGCCATTTTAGATTATTCAAAATGGCGGCAAAAGCACAACTCACACAAGGTTGGTGCGTTAGTTTTGACTAACTGTTATTGTAATAGACGTGTGCTCTAATAAGCGATTTGGGATGAGTAAATGGAGATTTTATAAAAACTATCCGTCATCCATGTAAGTGCATACTTAATAAAAACGTATTTGTGAAGCCAAACGAAAATAAGCAAACATACGGTGTATGTATGTAACATTCTTATACTTTTAGTAATAACTAAGCTATTTGCTCAGCAAATGATTCCAGGCACTAATATTTGTCGATACTAGTTTCTAATGACGATATCGAACAATATGTACGCGATATTTTTTAAACGATAAAGTACTAATGTTTATTTAAAAACCATTTAATAAATGGAATCTTTCATTTATGCGTAATTCGTAATCTATCATGTATAAAAAAGCATTTCTTAGCGATTACAAAGTTCGTGTTGGTGGGTTTCTGGATCGTCAAACACGGCAACAAGTTTCTGTAAGCTACATCCCTTAGCCTTATCCTTATTACCTACTATTAACTAACTATTGCTACCACTTTTGTAAATCAATTCATTTCCGGAATACATATCAGACCTACAGTTAGTACAGAGGCTCTTTTTTCATAGTTTTTAATTACACGGACTCTGGCATTAATTAATAATAAATGTAAAATAAATCAGTAAATGAAATTTCAATAACATTTCAAGTTAAAAGATCGATGAATTATGTTAAAATTCCGAGCGATGTTTGACCCTTAATAATATTTGTTACACAAAAAGCACTGCTCTACACTCTAGTAGTCCCAATTTGATATAAAATCATTAAGAACTTAAAACCTGACGCCACCATAAAAGTCTCATAACATCGTCGAATGATCAAGAAACCCTTACTACAGTTATGTTATTAAATACAGATCGTCGCTCAGAACAATGAAACCACCACACTGTCCACGTGCAGTTTGGCGGTCTTAACATATGTAAGAGAAGACATGTTCATGGACAATTTACAAGGTAACTCACAACATTATCCTTCACCTACGACGGTGAAGGATAAGACATATTTTAAAAACGCAGATACATTTTTAATATTACAAAAGTTACGAACGACCCGCGAAGTAGAAGACTGAAATGTACACCATTAAACTGTTATTGTGTCCAGTCTGGAAGGGCCCGTCTTTTTTCTTATCTATTACTGAGTGCTCCGTCAGACGAATGTCTTCACTCGTCAGACATTAGGCTCCTGGAACACAATGAAATACGAAAAACCGTAACCAAGCGATATAATTATATTGTATGTTATCAGCCATCAAAATTATTCTGCTATTTGCATGTCAATTGATGTCCGTGTCCCACGGCTTTTTTGTTTCCTGATTCTTTGACGTTATCTTGATTTCTGCTGTGTTAATAATTATAATTAATAACAATTCCACCAACATGTGCACCGTTCCTGAGCCTCGCGTTATATTTATGTGATTTTGTTGTGTTTTTATAGTGCATTGTCAAGTTCTGCCTAAGTCGTCTAATTATCATAAGTCACATCGTTCTGTGAATGTTCTGTGTGTAAGGAAGTTGTTGTTGAGCAGATAAATATTAAATAAATATCTTTAGGTAATTTATACACGGTCATCTGATACCACTCTAAGCAGAACCAGTATATAATGTTATCTCAACAGATAAATATGTTTGGTTTTCTATGTAAATATATTTGGTTTTCTGTGTAATATATTTGGTTTCAGTGAAGTTTTTTTTTTAATTATTTCAGTTATTTTCACTTGCCACCTCTAAATCCCTGTTGAAAAAGGAACAAGCGAACTTTGCAACCTTTTCAGGAATCACGAAGAAATTTTAAGATGTCTCCGTTGTTGAGCAAAAACAATCTCTCCAAAAAGGTGTTTCATATTTCTTTCACGGGATCGTTTTTCACTTTCCTTTTCGTATTACCATTAAACGCATCATGATTAACTAAATACCGGCTGACTCCCGTATTTCAGTATCACGGTATTTTTGAATCTAACCGAGTTTATTCTGCTTGAGCTCGAGCCGCCTGCAGCGAGGTCGCGGCGCAGACCGTCGTTATCGCTACAATTATCCAATTACATATTTAAGGGGAATTCCCGGTAATTATGTATAAAATAACATTACGCCTGTTACTCCCCGAAGGGGTACTCAGGAGAGTGTAGTGCAGTAAGTGTAGTACATTTCGAGCTGCGGATCAGACGCAGGGCCTATATCCGTGCACAGTAAAATAATAATGTACGAAGCAGACACAACTCGTTTGCTGCTTCACACAGTAAAAAAGAAGCTTCCTACTCATACGGCACGTCTAATACAAAGCGCGAATAAAATTGACGATCGTTATCTGTAATTGTCCGCCTGTCTGTGTGTCCCACGACCTCTGTCGGATCCGTTTGTGTTTACCTAGTAAATTCAATTGTGTAATGTAATAGACGAGATAAGGGTCTCCTGTGGCCATTAATTACACAATTTTGCCTAACAAGACATAGCTGTATAATACCGGATTCGTATTTTATTAGACATTCGAACGGATTGAAAATCATTCTCAGGGACGCGAGCTATTTCAGTTTTGGAACATTATGGAGTTCAAATTATAGAAAATATTGTACGAGTTAAAAAAAATGCGGATTAATTTTTTTATCAATACGATCTTTATTTTTGCGTAGCATGAAAATATATTTCTAAGATCCTTTACAAACATTTATTTTGTTCTCCTTGCCGATCCACTGCGCAGGCCAACGTCGCGTCATATATGTTTCATGTGAATGGTTATATTTAATTGCAACATAAAATCGACTTAACTTCACTCCGTCAAACATCGTCCAGTACATTATTTATAGATACCTAGAATGCTACAGGGGATGTGAATGACAGTGCATGAACTTCATTACAGATATAATTAAATTTATCAGGATTTTTGGAACTCCAGTTCTTGTAATATTATTAATTTATCGCAATATTATTCATTTATTATCATGACAGGTACTTTACAGGGTAGGCAGAGAGCACCGAGTGCCAATTAACTCAATCCTCAATCATAACAAACGGTCGCGGTTTTTATCCATTCATCGTTTTTTTCATACGGGCACGTCAGTTTTTTGACTTCAGACTCGCCCATCAGTCTATTTGACACCTATTTGACCAAGACAGGTTATTCGCATTCGGCACTTGCATTCCTTTAGAGTATATATTTTTTTATGTTAGTGTTACGCCGATACAAAAACTGTTCAACAGTTGGGCACGGGCGCGCACACGCCGTGAAGATGGCAGATGCCCTTCGGCGCTCCATTGTGCCCTGCGCCCGCCTCGCGCCCGCGGTGCGATTACCACTCCCATTCAAATATCAATCAAAGAGTACGTGGTTCCGCCGCAAAAATGTATCCTTGACAAACGGTATTTATCACAATTTTAGTGTATCTGCGTAAATTGCAAAGCTTTAGTGTCTATAAAACAAAAAACATTTGATGTTATTTTTTTTCTTTTTACTCTTTCTATGTTTTTTATTTTTTAAGTATATTTCAGCATTTCATGGCACATTCCCGAGAGCAACCGGCAGAAAATGCTATTTACATTTAAGCTCGCCTTTAGTACCACGATCAATAGAACTTAATCATGTAAAATAAAATAATTACCTATATAAAATCTGTAAATTAAAGTAATATATTATCGATGAGTATATTCAAATTAACTACAGATTTGATGACGATCTACTTATTCCCTTCACAAATCTTTACCTTAGTACCTAGATATATTCATGTCTGTATGATGTGGCCGTGAAATGTATTTAAATGATTATACAAGGGCATAATTATTATGAGCTTTCAATGTACACATGAATAAAACTGGATAGGATTATATTTAATATTACTTTCGACGATAATATAGAATCAGATTGAATCAGAATACAGAACACCACTCAAGATGTTACTGATATTAATGAGCTTCAATTTGCATTAGTATCGTTTGACATGTTTTACAATGCAACTATTTTAATTATTTATTTTGAAGGTTAGCTTCCAACACAAGCGGCTATGCTATAAGCTAAAGCTATGCTATAAGACTATAAGCGGCTACATTTAATTGTAGTATAAAAACATATTTTTTGCACAACCTCTGAGTATACATATCGGTAATTATCAGTTTTACGTAGCTATCAATGCCAACAAGATGTTTGAACAAAAGACAGGTGGGATTCATCATTTCCATGGCGTTCATCGCGTGTTGCAATATCCTGTACACGCTTGCTCTATTCAACGTTAGAGTAACTGCTGATCTGTTCCGATATCGATAGCAGAGCCATGCCTACTTGCCTCAAACGGTTTTTTGTATGGAAAACAGCGAGAGGACGTTGGGTAACAATAACACAAAACCTTTCGCAACTATGTTAAGGTGCATATAAGTATATGGTTATGTTTCATTACGTTATATTAAAAATACCTGTGATGATTAAAAATACTTCACGCATGTAATTCCCGGAGAGGTAGGCAGACCAATGCAGATCACTCTTACGGTTCACCAGTTACGTTTACGTTCCACTATGTAATAGGTGGTGAACCTATTTCCTTGCATCGGGCACATATCCAGACTCCGAATCACTACTAGAAAATCTAAATTAGAAAGTTTTGTAGTGTTCGACCTGGGAATCGAACCCGGGACCTCCAATCGGCAGTCGCACTTGCAACCAACACGACCAACGCGGCAAATGAATTCCTAGCATTGTATGTTTCTCTCTCTCTTTACTACGATCTCTCCGTCAGCTGACGTGATAATAAAATATGTTCCAAAACGTATCTGATTTGCCTGTGAAAAACCGTCTATTATTCATAAAAGTAATTAGCTGCAATAAGAATCATGAGTAATGGCGGGATTTTAGTTTGCCAATGACAAAAACGAAAAGAATGCGTTCAGTTTTATCTTCCTATCGCCTTTATTCATAAGCAAATGGTGCAACTTATTAAAGTTAGCGCTTCTAATATGCACACGCTGACGTAGGTCACAGGAAACGCAGGTGTTGCAATAACAAACAGGAACAAGAAAAGAACAATTTGAAATTGATCACAGTAATATCGTTTATTTTGTTAAAAGCTTCATAACGATAACTTGAACAAAGCAATTTTGTTTCATACAGTCACAAACAAAGAACACATTTGACACAAAAAGAACCAATCGGCATAATAGGATTTAAGAAGTTTTTAAATTTCTGTATTTTTAGGTCTTATTTGTTATTATAGATCACGTGTATAAGGCTGTGTCGAAATTCTGTACTTAGGTTCTGAAAACATACCGCATAAAATAATAGATAAGACATGGTCAAGCGATATTATTAGATAGAGGCCAAGTTATACGTGCTTTCCATCTCCGGTTATTCGACATTAAGTCAAGATGATTGCACCGGAACAGGCATCAATTCACTGTTTCCATTCTTACATTTTTAAACAACATTAAGGCAAAATGACGACTGACAGTGACGGCTAATAACTGTAGAAAATGTTAGGACGAAAAAGTTTCACTAAACTTGGAGTAAAAATATTATTTCGAAATCGTCTATTTTACAATATAAAGCAGTAGAGCTTTAAAAGCATCTTTTAAAACATAAAAACCATGTTAAAGTAGTATGTAGTCAGCTACCTACCCGTTTAGTACTGTCTTGACATACACGCATTTATGAGTTAAGGTGTAGAAAACTACAGTACACCATGATAAGGCGAAATTGCTGATAAGCTTATGAATTTCACTCCTATTTCATACCACAAGAAAACATCGTCTCCTATCATATATAAATATAGGGAGTTATAATGATCGACCAAGCACGTTAAGTCTTTAAGGATAGTTGTCGATAGCTGTGAATGCTCCTTGACTCGGTAAGGATCTCGGTGGGACGTTACAATAACAATAATTCCGTAATTTACCGATGTTTGAACTATGCGCCTGTAAGTAAACCGAACAGTCATTTGTGGTGTTATGGAGATGAAGTTAACGCGATCTCATCACAATTAGACATAAATGCAGCATTGTGTGAAACGAACGCTCGGACAGGGAAGTGAAACAAACGCCGGACGCACTATTAATGGTCTGCGGTGAGTTTCGGACATATTGGACCACGGGGCGCCCGCGCCGCAGTCCTTCAGATGTGCTTTTGTGTTTTATTTCCTTTAACAATTGGCCAAAATTATAAGAATGAATTGTACGGAACGCACATTTCATAATTGGAAGTGAATTACTTCGTCATTAAATGCATTAAGTTAGTTAAAAATTTAACACAACATCACGCTCATAGTCCCCGAATAGTTAGGCAGAGAAGTGTAGTACACGCGCACGGTAAACTAAGTAACGTATATATCCTATGGAAAAGGTGGTGACCTTATTTCCATACACCAAGTATATATCCTGGCTCTAAGCTATTACTAAACAATCTAAGTGAGAAAAATCCAATAGTGCCCGGCTCGGGATTTGAACACAGGACTCCCGACCGGTAGCGCCACCAACACGACCAACGAGGCAGTCAAAGTTAGATAGAATATTTATTAAAAAGTTACGTTTGACACTTTGATTAAAACATGAGTTCTAGAAGGAATATTATAAATATTGGTTGTTTCTTGAATAACTTAAATAGTATTAAGGATCAGTTACGTAGTATTACAAATACGGTGTCATTAATTATGAACCTACTATGAGGATCTAGCAAGATTTTTCAAGTATTTATAAATAAGTTTAATTTTAAGTAAGTAACTCATTTACCCGGTCTGCTGTAACTACCAATGCTTAGAAGCTACTCTTATCAGTTAGGTAATCAATAAATATTTACGTGTCAAAACAATCACTTAAAATATACAAAAAAATAAAACTTAAGTCACGTTTATATCAGAGAAGTGCCGATTTTATTTGACCAAGTATTATATATGTGATGGACACAATTAATATAACCATTGTATCAAAGTAGAGTTTTATTTCTGGTAGAGATAATATACGTTCCGATAAACACATTTAATATGAAGATTGTAAAGTAGAGTTCACGTTTCTGGTAGAGACGGAACAGAGGATGTAGTGGCCCTCGCATCTTTGGCCGCTACATCTCCATCGACCGACGCTTGATGGACACCAAAAGCTATGCTATGTGGAGCTTTATATATAGTGCTAAATACTCTCGGCACCTACTTACAGCTTTATTTCTTAATCATTAGTAAAACAGAAGAAATGCATTCCTACAATTAGTTTATATATAAAACAATTGTTGTTAAAGTTATTTGTATTTTGGTGGCGTAAAGTTCAAGATTGACAAAATTCGACCATGCCAGTACTCAGGAGATGCGATGCACCAGTGAAAAGCTAGATTAGGGCAGCTAGAAAAACATAAGGAAGAGAGATGTACGATACTCTTCTTAAATTACTGTTTAAATGTAAATACGTGTTACGCAACATGTATATTTAAATAATATATGTTTGGTTACATTAAAAATTATCATAAACGTAATATACGAGTAATATCAATAACGTAAAGTCTGTACATTATAACGGTTGTTGTCAGTGTCAGTTTACGGTTAGTTATATATATATCTGTCGCTCGCGTTAGCTTAGCTCACAGTGATTACAATCCTAATATTAATAACAATGATATCCGGTCGTTTTCACGCGGTATGACTCCGTTGGACGCTCATTTTTAGCGCCATATATAAGCAAGCCTTTGTTTTTTATTTCCATAGTCATACCCTGAACGTGCTAGCTTAGAGTCGATGTGCTCGATGAGGTGAAAATTAATAAAGAGTACAATATAAAGTGCCAACAATGTCTTGGACCTGGAGTGTGTTCTTTCTGTGTTTGTGCGCCTCGACCAGGACTCAGGTCATCCCGGGCAAATCGAGGACTAACGATGGCGACTATAACAGTGTCAATACGGATGGATCTTTCGATTTTGGGTATTTTATTTTAATTTAATAATATATTTATTTGTGCTCATTTATTTGCTTATATAGTTTTAATGAATTTTAACACGTTAGAAACTTGCAACAAAGTGTTACTTACCTTTGTTTATTTGCATAGCTGTGTAATAATATATAAATTAAATTTTACTTAATTCATGAAATATTTAAATATTGACAATATTGAAATATTGGCAATAGTAATTTCTATATAAATAAATATATGTATGATAGTACTTCATTATTTTTAATAAACTAAATATATATACGCCTTAAAACAATATGAAATAGTCTGTGTTGTTGCTAAAGTTTTAATTGTATTACATTTCACTTTAATCGTAAATTTATATAAATATTTGTAAACATTTTTATTTCGTACTTAATCGCATATTTCTATATATAATCAAGAATAATTGAAAGTTTGATTTCATATTTAATAAATAATTTACGCTTTAGGTTCTCATGCTCTTTAATATATCACTTCCAACAATATCTAATTTTCAAAGAATATGAAACTAATATCGTGAATAATTGTAGGATAGCTTATATTTTAAATTTAACGCAAGTTAAATTTTCCATATTTAACACCAAAATTTTTAAAAATGTAAATCTTAAATATTTTTTTCCTAAATGCTTATTACGACAGTGTAGCTAAAACTATGGTCATTAACTTAAATTAACTAAGTAATATTCCATATATCCTATTTGTATTCAACAGATATGCAAACCAAGACCGAGGCGGAAGCTACCACATAGCAAAAGGTAATCCAAACGGTGTCGTCGGAGGACGGTTCGGAGCTAGGGAGCCGGGCACCGAGGTCGTCAAGGAGACAATATACACAGCTGGTCCGAGAGGGTGAGAACATAAATATATAAAATATATATGAAGTGTTTATTTAGTTACTACTTAGTTTTATATTTTCACTACAGACTTTAACCATCGAAACAGATAACTTGCAGATAATTCCGTTGTATGTTTCGTCGGCCTTTAAGATAATTGAATAATGTCACAATATTTTTTTATATAATAATTAGTTAATGGGCCTAAGATGCACCCTTCAAGTATACCTCGTGTGATATTATTAAGATCACTTAACTTTCATATTTTTTTTATTATTTAAAAATTTATTTTTAAACAATAAAACTTATGACTTTTAATGGTAACTACATAAAACAGACGTTAATTTGTCCAAAATTACTCGTATATTTTTTCAGATTTCGCCCAAAGGGCCCTAACGTCCATCGAAAGCTTGACTTAGATCAGCGGCCGCGAGGTAACATTGGAAATAAGGACGACCCTTACTTCGATCCAAATGAAGATCCCAGCTATGCATTTAATTTCGATACTAGAAGTTATTCGAAAAATGAAAACGCTGATAGTAGGGGTGATGTAAAAGGTCGGTTTAATTATTATATGTTTGAATATATTAAGGGTTGTACGAGGTCTATATTTTCAAAAGTCACTTAAGCAGTAACGATTGCATTCTACCGAACTACATATAATATAGATTACATTTGATATTAAGAATGTCGTTGATTGTTTCGGTAAAGAATTTGTTGTATAAATATTAAAAATTATATTCCCTTTTTCTTATTTATTTCTTAGTATTGTATAATAATATCCTTTCTTTGCACAGGCCATTACACATTTGTGGACGACATTGGCGAGCGTCACGACGTGAGCTACATAGCCGGTAGAGATACCGGCTTCCACGTGTCCTCTGCCCACCCTGACAACCCTGGCGTGATCGGAACTCCTTTCCACCGTTCTCCACTAGTGAGAGGTGAAGCGCGACCTAGAGGGCGTACTGCAGTGCAGCGAGGCCTCGACGGTTCCTATAGGTATCAAAAGTATATTGTCTTGTCTAAAGCGCACAGTTAAAAATCCCACTGCTCTTGCTTTAGCTTGTATTTATATTTAAAGATATACCTACTTGAAAAGCGAATGATTTGTTTCAATCAGATTCATATCCGCCGGACCAGATCAGAGAAGATCGGAGAGCAGCGACTCGCACGGAAACGTAAGAGGCTCCTACACATTTTTGGACGATAAAGGAGTGCAAAGGTATACACAATAATTACATTTCATTTAGAAAAGTGATATTTTTAGTTTTCTTACGCGTCATTTTGATCAACTATCTTCTTTTTTTACCCTAGAACGGTACACTACATAGCTGGTCCGGGAATAGGCTATCGCATTGTGAAGAATAGCAACGATCCCTTCATTCCGCCCTACTTCCCCACCATACCTAGCGCTTACGACCCGTCCTTTATTAACGCCGGAGCCGGCGGCAGTGCAGTGCCCGCTTACTCACCAGACGACACTAGTAGCGACGATGTGTTCAAAGGTAATTTAATTTTTGGAAACTGTTGATTACATTTTCAGAAAATCCTAAAAATGTTCCCTGTTTACAATAAAACAAAATTCCTTCGACTTGCACCAGTATAAGCTTTAAGCTAAGGTCATAGTCAAACACAATTTATTCGTCTTGCAATAATACATTTATATTTAAACTAAGGTCATATATCCAAAATCTGCCTTTCAGGACCTGACGGCACTGCAGCGTCCGGTCATGTTAAGCCTCCGCCTTTTCCAGCTTCCGATCCGGATAGACCGAACAGTAGCGCTGGCAGTAGTCCTGGTTCTGGTTCAGCCGGGGATTCCAGCGATGGGCCCGGAGAAGGGTATAACCAAGGTCCCACGTTCACACAAGAATCGGGAAGTGAAGATGCAGGCTTTGTGGATGAGGATGTCTCAAGTTTCGGAAGCCCTAGTCCAACCAAAGCACCAGGTGACGCATAGCACGGCTGATTGGAATCGATTGACGTTGGTGATCTTGTTGCTTCTAGTGACGAACTCGGTCAGTTTTCATCACGAGTCTAACAAATTATTCACGACAATAACGCATTTTGACGTTGATGTAGAACATATTTTAATGCCAAATAAAAAAAATATTCTCGATCGGGAGAAGACCGTCTAACGTTCTTTCGTAATTGAAAGAATGAACGATGACTGTATCATAACAAACGAAACAAGATCACAAGTTTCAATCCATGCACTGTAATGTTCGAATATGCACTTGTTTGGAATATATATTGAGAGATTGCTTCACCGCAATAAAAATTGTTCACCAACAACCTGGTTTTTATTACACCGACACCTAAAGGCACCAAGCACCGCGTGGAAGCACAAAGAACTTAGTAATGATTACAACTTGCAGGCAAACCAGGGCGTCCCACCATCAGACCCTATAGGCCGACGAAGAAGCCGTACGTACCCCTAAAACCCTCGCAGGCGTTCAATAGTCATGACGACGGCGATTACGACGCCGACAAAGGCGATAGCGCGCCAGAGTACGCTGTAGGATTCGATATCCAACACACTAAGCCCCACACCACTGTCATAAAGAACATAGGGCAAGATTACTTCGGCATACCACCGGGCGTCTCCGTTAGGGCCCACGTGCAAAGCATTGACCTCTACCCGTTCGGCGCCAAGCCAATATCTCCTTCCGAAGCTTTGGAAAATGAAAAGTCTTTATGAAACGCTCACACTACAACCGCTAACGCCGTACACACCCAAGTATAATATGTTTATCGATTTACAAAAATAAAAGTTTGTTATGTACAGCCAGGCAGCGTTTGATTTTAGCGAGCCTGGAGCTCGCCAGCCGCCACCAGCGCCACACTGGGACGCGGCACGCCACGTCACCGGTGAACGGTTGAAATGTACTATACTCCTCTGCCTACCTCTTCGGCGATTATAAAACGGATGCTACGTATTAGTAATATGGTAATTAAATTCAAAATGTACACTCCATTATGATAACGACAATAGTGATGTGAAAAGGTTAAATGAGAAAAAAACATTAGTTCGTTATATATCAAAAATTTATTTGAACACGACTGTAAATTTAACAAAATGTAAAATAGTAACTGTCACAGGATTTAACACGGTATTGGACAGTAGAAACGTTCGAGATATTTTTCAAAATTATATACGAACATGCATTATTCAAAGGTGTCTAACTGTGCGAAGAGAAAGTTCTAATTTACAACAATAGTATTTACAACTAGAATGCGTACAATGCATGTATAACTTCGTATAAGTCGGCGGCGCTTGGCCGTCGCGCTGCCGTGCGCGCGCCGCGCCACCGTCCAGTACAAGTGACAGACGCGCTAACTGCACCAGAGGGCGAGTGAGAGTTTACAGCTCTGTCCTGGATCTAACTCCTTCACGTCGTAACTGTTCGTCCACTTTAACATGATAAATTCTTGATACGAGAAAATGTTACAGAATGAATTAAGTCGTTAGGTCGTTACTTCAATGGCTGTATATACATAAATATATGTGATAATAAAATTTTATATGCGCTTATAATACAGAAGTATAATTACCAAATTCTACATAAGGAAGTGCTGCGACTCAATTTCAAAACTTGATAGGTTTGTCAGTCTGTACGGGCGCAGTAGAGTCGGTAAAACATTATTTTAAAAAATCAGGTACCGCCTCTGTTATACGGAAATGAGCTACAACAGTAAAATGGGACATTAGTTCAACTTAGATAATTTATCACAGAGTCACTGGTCAATTGGTTAAATATTTGGTTGTAAGTTTACAAATATAATAAAGGTTCATTTAACTTGTACTTACCTTGTATTTCATTGTGTACTTCAACAATAACATAGACAAATAACCTTTTGTTTTTAATTAAACATTACAAAATATCATGTTAAAGGGACGTGATATCATCATGTTATGTAATAGTTGAAAATGGCGCAACGAAGTTAACAAGACAAGACATACATTGGAAGGGTTATTTGGCAATTTGATTAGTAAATGACAGGAAAGTTAGAATGTGGCTAAATAATTAGGCCTAAATAGTATATTTTTAATGTTATGCACCTAACTACATGTTTGGTAGTTTGAAACTCTAGAAACAAGTAAAGATTTCCTATTAATTGTGTGAGATTATAACATTGCAAAATAAAATCTATAATAAACACAGATAAAATACCAAGTTAAAAATACCTATCCTTATGAACTTCCTTCGATAATGTAAAATAAACTTTAAAGCAATATTCAATGCAAAAATCAAGAGGTAGATATGTTTGCCAAAACAATTCAGAATATAATTCATCTATTTTATAGTCACGATCGAATGGCTCTGGCGAACGACCAATGATAATGTAGAGCGGGGCGCAGGCCGCGCGGCTCGGCGCAGGCCGCGCGGCGCGGCGCTGGCACGCGACTGGTCCTACGACTTGACATTAGTGACGCGCGAGCGTCCGATAATGACGATCATTAAAATAAAGTTTAACAACATTCATTATTAAATTTAAAGCAAAAAAAAATTAAATTTTATAACGAATGATTTACTATCATTAAAATAAATTATTAATATATGAGACTACAGTAAATATTTTTTTCACACCAACGGAAGCCTTGCTCCAAATGTATCATATCATACGATTACCTATAAAACCCCGTTTATCATAATATTATATAGAAATACATTGGATAGAATTTCTAAAAGGCAAAGTTAGCAAATCACAAGAGAAAAGCTTTTGAGCGAATACGTGCGAGCTTAGATTGTTTGTTTAATAAACATATATACAAAACTTTATATATTATTGATAACATACTTGATATCCCGATAACTTTATATTACCTATTACCTAAAATTGTAATTTGTATAACAGTAACCATTTAATACGCGTTATATATTTATACATGCAAGACCTATTTATACATCCCTCTCTTAGCTTAATGTTAATTAGTTCGATTACAAAAATGCAACTGACGGTTGATGTGACACATAAAAAATTCAAACTAATGAGGTATTTATTTTTATCTATATGTATATATGTTTATATATAGACACACATTCCTATAGTGGCAATTTAAACAACTAACATGTTTTTGTCAGTTGGCAACATGATAGTTTAACTTGAAGTAGGCTAATTGCCTGTGTGCCACTCGCTTCACCAACATAATAATACAATGACGAACCTAAGTTTGAATCCGTAATGTTATCTGTCAGACGACATTCATTTCTTGTAGTGATTTTTAAACTTATGTGCTACCGTTCATACCAAATAAGGCCAATAACAGATTATACATTTGCCATTTTTCATATTCGTATAAAAACTGAAATTTGTAATTTGCAAAACAGCTGAAAATGCCATATTTAACATTTATTTCACAGCCATTATTTTATCCTACGGCATGCTTATTTTAACAATTTAATTTTATTCACGCAAATAAAAAACCATAACCGGTAATATTATTATCTACCTATCCTAGCCTACACGTATCAAAGTAATAACATTCAGGCATAAATATTTTACAATAGACAGGAATATGTCCTAGTTTATATTCTAAGTTTTAATAAGTCTATGAACCTTACGCGGCAAAGTTTAACGCGGTATGGTTGAAAAGTGCCGAAAACTATATAAACATTTGAATATTTTGGAAATTTAAGCAAATTATAATTTATACGTAGGGCTAAATTTTATATAATGAAGTTCAAATGGCTAACATCAGTGCATTAATGGTTTATAATAGTTTAATATTAGGTGTCCTTAGAGCAGAGACAACAGAGCGACGATAGACAAGCGTGCTCAGAGTCAAGTACTCTTAGAGCCGTGAGGACGAACCCGGGGTCGGCAGTAGTAGCGTGGAGACATGTTAGTTACTGAAAAATAGTTCAGTTTATATTTATTTATATTTAATGTAGAACAAAATCAACGCAGCGTATAAAATCGAAACAGTTCAACATTAATAATCCTATCGAACAAAATATAAATATTGTTCCGGCATTAAGCACCAGCAAAACGTAATTTTGTGAATATAATTTAATATATTTCAACTATCTAATTTTCTCTTACTAATTTAATATAGTTATTACAATAATTACATACGTATGTGTAGTGCAGTTCACTTTGAGACTGCATGTGCACAGTCAGCGGCGGCCGCGCACTGTCCGGAACTTGATTTCGCCACTGCACATCATTTTATGTACATATGTCTTTTCAATGTGCACGAATAATGATCAAGTGTTCCCCGACACACAGTCGTCTCAATGTTGCCACTTCAATATTACAATCTCAAGATCTCTACATTGCGGTAATAACACTTTTGAGCTGAAACACAATATTTAACTTTACAAAGAATTTATATTTTGATAGTAAAGCTTAAAATAATAGTAATCTATATGTCGGATTGTGCGAATCCCTTTAACTTATATTAATTTCATTTCGATATTAATAATTACCCGCTTTTGATTAATAAAAATAAACACATGTCACACATCGTCCTCGTAGTGATTTCACTCTACGCATTTTTTTCCATAGACAAAACTTTTCGACTTCGGCAAGCGAAAGGAGCGTGGCGGTGAACGGAAACGTTAACAGTCCGTGTGTCAGTGAGGTGAGCGGACGCATGACGTCCCTCGGAGGGACTAGAACAATAACTACAGCTACTATACTGTGCGACACAAACGGTCTCGACGACGGCCCACAGACGAGTCCACTGGCTGGAAACATCCATTTTGGCAAGACATCCCGAGCCTCACGAGGCAACAAAGGTTTTAGTATATTTTGTTAATATATTAAAATAAAATTGCACTACAGTAAAAGTTTACACTACTTATATAATATCTAATAATTATTTTTTTTAAAGTTCGAGTAATATTGATATTGCTTTTTTAAAATTAAACCAGTCTTCGAATTTGTTTGTCGATTAAACTTTGGTTATTTGCTGAGCGCTGATGACCTATCAAATTATGTGTTCTCGTCACAAAAAAGAATTTGAATGATATGATACCATCGACTAGATTATAACTTTTTTGAGCCTTGAAATCTCGGGAAAAATTTAAAATTATGAATGTTTTTTTTTTAATTAATCACATTGACTTACATTTATTTTATGTAATGTCCGTTTACAAAAATCTATTTAGGAAAAAAGCGTTTTGTTTGGTCTTTTTTTTCAATTTAGATTTATTCTAAGTCTACTATTTGTTAAGAAATATATAGTTTAGTATTTTTATTATTACACTAATGACTTCGAAAATATTAAATTCGACTGGACTTCAGACCAGTTTCCTCATATGTGGGTCGTTAATTTTTTTCAGAAGCGATTTTATTTATTGGCACAAATGTTTTACTTCCGGTTTTATGGTTTTTACTTAATTTTATTTCTCACAACAAAAATAAATTTCGTCTTAAAAATTATAATAGGAAACATATTCTGAGCGAGACAATTTGAAAATACTAAAAAATATTCTATATATTTTTTTCTAAATATAACATTGTTTTACGAAAAGTGATACTTTTTCTAAAACGATACACTAAAAATACGTTAAATCATTTATATAAAAATGTATTACACAAAAATATATATAGATATATGTTCTGCTCAACTTAATATTATGGGGCATAAGACTTATTTAGTTTGTTAGTTTAATCTTGGTATAAGACCGAATGGAGGAAGATGCTTCGGTGTCTCAATTTTCATGAACGAAAAGTGGTTGACGAAACTATTCGAAATTTAAAATTGGAATATTTCCAATGTAGACAGAGACAGACGTCACACATGCACTCGGACGCACGCGCGCGACAAGGACACGCTACGTTCGTTCTTTTCATACTTTCGGCACACTACGCATCTTCCTTCATTGGTTTTCATGTAAGACGTAACATACATTTAAATGAGGCGCAGATATTGGTTGTAATACGCTAACTTTGAAACGATTGTATTTATGGCGGTTCAAACAAAATTGTAACTTGTGTGACCGACAAAAGATGCGATTTTGTTTGAGCTGCGTTGTGCGTTTATTGATTAATTATTTCGTAAACACGGCAAGGCAATAGGTACTTAGCAATAAAATTATTTGACAGCACAAAGAGATACGATTTAAAGATTTTTTTTCAGATCTGGTTCGAATTACAGTAACAAAGACAGAAAAAACAGATATATTTTTCATTTAACAAAATTTTCGTCTACAAAAGACTCGTCCGAAAAAGTATATGCATTTCCACACAATTTTTTATATGCATATTTTTGTAAATTTCCCTCGAATATTAAAAATGCAACGGTTATAACTTTTCAACAACGTATAACTCCTATAAGAATTAAATACAATCGCATTTTAATATATATTTCATTTAATAATGATCGATGGGACTGCAGATTTTACTCTGATATTAAACTTATCATACATTTTCTAATATACTTATTTAAACATTCGATTTAAAAAAAATGGAAGAAAACTCATACTGTTTATAATAGTATTTATAAAAAAATATTTTTGTTTTTCAAAATGTACAAAGATATATAAGACAAAGCCAGTTTTATAATTAAACAAGCTAGCTATGAATCGTTCTTAATGTGAAAAATTTCATAGATAATGATCGAGTGTTAAGCCGGCTAGACCCACGTATATTTTTTCGGGATGGCCCGACTAGTTTCGGACCTGTACGAGGTCCTCGCTCAGGAGCTCCCGCCGACTGCAGCGAGGTGTCCCTCCAACGAGCATACGGCAGTCTAGCCAGCTTAACATTTATACATATAAATAAATAGAACATTAAATTATAAATTGTTCTTAATTTGAAAACTGACAGTTTTTCACAATGACATTCGTTAGAACATTAGTTTAAGCGAAATAAAAACTTTCTAATCATAATAGTTTTCAATTTATATAATAAAAAAAACATATTAAATAAAAAAAGTGTAAAATCTGCAAGTCGGCACCGAGCGTCCGGGCGGCGTCACTGCGTGATCTTCATCTTCTTGGTGGTCTCCTCGAGCATGTCCTTGATCTTGGTGAGCGGCGAGCGGCGCGCGCCGGCGGGCGCGGGCGCGGGCGCGCCGCTCGCCGGCGGCTCCCGCAGGCGCGCCAGCTCCTTCTGCAGCTTGTCGATCTGGCCGCGCGGTCGCGGTACGAACAACATAAACATTGCGATCCATGTCCTGTGCAAGTCGAGCGCCTCGACTCCTGTTCCATGTGGTATGTAATGTAACTGGCCAAAAAGGTGAGCGCTACGCATCTCTGCCTCGACTATCAGGGAAATAAAAACGCGAATTCATGTTTCTAACTGGATGAATTCCTACTAAACTGAAGTAACTGAAGCATCTCCTCCGACGCAGCATGCTCGAGTATGTCCCAAAGTTAACACAATTATCAACGAAATGATAACTTCATGTACTTTTAAGGGCTCTTTCAGCTGGCGTGTCCCCGGCGCGGCTGCAAGAGCCCTTACTATGTAAGAAGTACGAGCCATGATCCTCACCTCGTCCTTTAGGTAATTGTACTGGCTGATGTCGAGGCCGACCTTTTTCGCCTTCTTGTGCAGCGTCAGCAGGTGCTGCCGGTCCTTCACGTCGGGCAGCACGTACTCCTGGAGTTATCGGCATCACAACGGTTACAAAGTCGGAGGCATTTCTATAAATAAATCTCATTGTCTATTTCCATATCGCTTTGCGTAAATATTCTCAAGATGATTGTACCAGACGTGACGAAAATAAAATATGTATATATATAAGTCGCTTACAAAATACTGCCCCTTTGGTGGTGTTGGTTGCGAGCGCCACTTCTACTCGGAAGGTCCTGCCCGCAGCGGGCACCGTTGGATTTTCTAATTTAGATTTTCCATCAGTGGCTCGGAGTCCAGATATGTGCCCGGTGCATGGCAACAGACTTGCCAGTCCACAGTAGCACGTGGGCCTGAGAGTGACAACTGGCGAAACACGAGAGTGTACTGCTCTTCTGACTGCCTCGTCGAGGAGCACACGCGTGACGTCACATTAGTTACGTTTCCGTTAAAAAACACCACCCGCCTGCTTGGTCAACACGAAGTACGCGTACGCGGCCATCGCGGTGCCGTAGGTGACGAAGTAAGTGACCGGCTCCATGATGTCCCACGAGTACTCCCACCAGGTGAGCCGCGCCAGCACGCCGAACTGCACGCCCATCAGCCCCAGCCCCACCCACGTGAGCGCCGACGTGCGCCGCGAGGTCTCCACCTCCAGGGAGAGACGTTTCTGGAATGTCGAGCAGGGTAAAGGGTGAATGGTGAGCTTGGAACGTCTCCACACTGATCGCAAAATAATCATCAAGAGAGTTCGTATTATGGTAACCTGGCGGCTGACAAACTTCGTAAAGGCTTTTTTACATTCAGAGCTCAGACACCAAAAATAAATGTAACATCTTATCACACAAATAGCGGCTTTGGACCAACGGTGTAGTGGAATAACAAATTAGTTCGTAATAATCGTGAACTTTAAGTCAATCGACTGAAAACCCACAGTTGCCCTTGCGGCCTACCTCCTCCAGGGGCTGGAGCTCGGCCGTCAGCTTCTCCAGCTGGGCGCGCAGCTCACGCTCCTTGCGGATCTGGTGTTCGCGCACGTTCAGCGCCTCGTACAGCTGGTTCACGAGGTTCCGCACGTCGCTCAGCCGCGTTATCTCCTCCGTGCTGAGGCGCTCCTGGAACGTCCGATTCTTTTAGATTGAGAGCAATATTTATATCTTAGACAAACAGCGCTTTGCAAATAGATGACATTTGTTCAAATCTTAATAATGATATATGCATCATTCTTGTCGTCCCCAGTCCCCAGTTGCAGAGCACTGGTGGATACCATTCCTAAGGCCATCCCCGAAGTGCATGCCCGTAATCGCCCCGTCGGGCATGTAGATGGAAGGTCGCACAGCATAGCTGGCACCGTTCATGCTGCCACCCGTAGGCCGGTCAGTGCGATCTACCTCTGCGATCTACTTGCCAGATATTATATTAATAATATTGAAATTAAATAATAACAATGGAATTTGGGCGTTAGCTGTTAGGGCAAAGATGGGCAAAAGTCATAAGGTGCGTCATTGATCTGACATAGATAATGTAATGTTAAATTAGATATAGTTAAATGCATCCGTTATTTTACTACGCTGGAGATATTAGAAGGTCTTCAATTTAGTTTTGTTTGATAGCTGGGACTAATATAATGTCCAAAGAACGATGAAAGTCGTTTAATTCATTGTTAGATTACATATTTAATTGCTCGACGAACACGTTATACATTGCATTACCGTACGTAATATTGGTAATTAATCATTACAATATTAGTAATTATCAGACTGCCTCGTTGTTCCGTTGGTTGCACGCGCGACTGACAATCGAGAAGTTCTAGATTCATTTATTGGATTTCTTCTAACTTAAATTGACTGGTAGTAATTTCTAGTAATAACTCGAAGTACAGGAGATTACATATGTGATTTAGGTATTTTTGTACTTAAAACAGAAGAGGACAAAATAAGACTATAACGTAAGCAAAAGTAATTTCGATTTAAGGAGACCGTACGACGAAAAATAAAGCTGTTCTACTGAAGCTAGACAACATAATTTGAAAACTGGTAACTGGTAGCCGATGTTGTCGGGTTAATCTTATTTACGCTCTGTCCGCTGAATTTTGAGAGTTTCTGGGCGACTTGCCAAACGCCAGGTGGTAGATATATTTTTGTATTTTCGATAGAAAATTTATACGAGCCAGTAGATCGTATATTTATTGTACTAAATGGATTTTTAGAACCGTCGAAATATGACACTAATTACGTTTTAATTATGCGAATTGTAATATTTTTGCGTTAAACACATTATGGCCATATAGTTACGATAATTTAATTTTCACGTATTTGACGTCATTTACGTCCCACTATGTAATATAATTTCAGACCCAGACGCAACTTTGACGTAGATTTCATGTTTGTATTGGCTCGTGTGTCTAACGCATGAACAGATGTTAAGCTACAATCTATTGTCGACGCTCGTACAAAGGAACACAAAAGCACAATGCCCGCCTTATTGGCGCAGTGGAACACGACACCCGAGATACCGCGAAACGAGATAACTATTTATAGGAATATTTGCACGGATACATTCCTCGGATATCCGAATTTCTTCCATTCGAGCCATTTTGTTCAGAAGTCTGAAGAACTTAGACATCGGTGAGCAAAGTGGTCCATGCATTTTATTATCATATAACTTTAAGTCAGGTCACATATAAAATACATTTTGAATATAAACTAAGAATGGCATGAACATTTTAACTCAATTAAATTACTTAATCTTTTTGATGAGAAGTGTACATTTTGTAACACCTCTGAAAGTATTGAAGAACTGAGACGTCTTGTTATAATTTAAATTCCCACCTTACTTTTAACGAACCGGTTAATACCCCTTTCGCTAAGCGGATCTTCAAAATAAAATACGTATATAACAAATCACGGTACACTATTTTACTTATCGCCTCTATTGGTCGGATTTCGTCGTATCGTATCGTCGTCGTATCGTATCGTCGTCGTATCGTATCGTCGTCGTATCGTATCGTCGTCGTATCGTATCGAACACAGCTAATTTCATTACTAGCAATTACTATACCAGGCACCGCCTACTACGTTAACGTTACGTGACATACTACAGGCCTTAACTTCTCTCATCCTGTGACATGATAAACAGACAGATCATTGATGACGATAATAACAATTGTGATGAAAGTTACAAAATGTAAATACTACAAATATTATAATTTTTTTAATATTAATAGATTTGTATTCGTAGATTTTTCATTCTCGTACAAAAAACCATTACAACCAGCGGGCCCAGCGTATATCCGGTCAATTCAATTATGAAGGTGTTGGCTTTAAATTGACCAGTAAATTAAGCACCCCTCGAAGGCGGGGTTCGTCACGAAACGGAACAGCTTTGTCACCTCCTCCATTATGTTCTACTTAGAAGTTGATTTATGGCGCAGGTAACGACCGCTCGTAGTTTTTAATACCGCCATTATAGTGTTACAAGTTGAAACAAGACTATTACGAAACACCCTTCACACATACGTTTCATTTATAAGGACATGGAGTCGGTTGTACGCGCAGGTATGTCAAAATGATGTATGTATAAGAATAATAAATGTTTATTTCAATAACAAAAAAAAAATACATTTCATAATTCATTGCTAGTTTTGTTTAATCTGTTTCATCATTCTTCTACATCTTATTCTTTCTATATGTTTAAACTATTGATTTGTCTTTAAATACTTTTCTTTTAATTACTTTACTTTTAATATTATGTATACTCCATTTGTATTTTATATCGCGTGTTATAGCAAAATGCAAAATTAGAGAATAGCAAGAAGTACTAAATAAATAGATGCAAGTGGAGGGTGAAACGCACCGCCCATTACCATGATAAATAAAAGCGGAAATATTATAGTTATAATGCCATTAGTTCACATTATTAATTACCTAATATGCCTACAAACTTACCGTTACATATTTTGCTACAAAACATTCACGCAATTCGCGCTGCGATGATCATAGCAATGTATGAAAAAAGGTAACATCACGCCTGTAATGCCCGAGGAGGTAGGCAGAGCAGTATAGTACACTCTCACGTCTCACAGCGCACGTTTACGTTTATACTTTACTAGAAATGCTACATTAATCTGATTCGTAACAGATCTGGCCGTGGTGTTTGTATAATCAAAAATATTCAATTAACTCACCGACTATTCGGTGGCGAGACGTTAAGGTAACTATGCCACACACCTCTGCCTAACTTTTCGATTACAGGCGTGAAGTTACGACAACTAATCCAGCGTGTCTTATGATGAAATGCATTCATGTTTTATGAATAAAAACACTTCTTATAATACAGCTAGCTCCATGCATGGACAGTCCCATAAATAAAGTCGTTCAGTTTCCGCTGCGTCAAACGAATCTGCCCGCCCGTCGCGAGCTCGACGGGCCGCGGGACCGGATGTGGTGACGTACGAAGAATGACTAATATATTCATTGAGCCCGTCAGTCTGTGTCAATTCTAGAACCATACTGAAATACTCCAGCGCCTCGCTGAAGGGGGTTGGAAAGGAGCGCCGTAAATGGAGGTAATTTGATATTCGCTCATGATGCATTTATGAAGTGTTGTATAGCGTTGAAGTGCGTATTCGTTCATGGCAAGTTTTTAAGATGCCATTAAGTTTACTACTTTTCTTTAAAACTGTCGTATGACATGTGTATTGTTATAATATTCTTATACTAATGATGATGTAGTAACTATTCCTATCTTCATCGTCGATCCGAGCCTCAATCCGTAATCAATTTTATAAAAATTTAAACGTCGATACTCTATTGACTTTATTTCTCGGAAAGTACGATGTTTAGACTTCTGCAGCGGTGGATTAATTCTATATCTGTGACACTAATTAACAATACAGTAAAATAAAAAAAAAATGACACTTGTCCTCAAATTTAAATCAAGTAGCCTGCGTCTAAGGTTACGTCAGCGTCGTTTATCTATATTGCGAATGTAAAATAAGATAAGCTTAGATATTAATGCATATTATTTAATTAATAAACGCCGAAGCAATACCTCAATAATACATGTCATGCATACAATTTAATTTAAATTTACACAACATATTTTAATGGTTTAATAAAAAAAAAAAACGTAACTTCACGCCTGTAATCCCCGAAGGGGTAGGCAGAGGAATACAGAACATTCCCAAGATTCACCGGTTACG
>DWEI01000069.1:0-30995 GCA_018245875.1 Mysoria ambigua | reverse complement strand
ATACAAAGATGTTTTAGGGACTAGCCGGTACTTTACTTAACTAATTTGTGACTTAGATAAAAATAATCACTTGGCTGTTACCTATAGGTTACAGAAAAATCTTACGTTTCGTTACATGAGGAGGACTGAGGGTGAAGAATCTTCGAAAATTGCATTACGTAATCCTTGAACGGTCCCTTAACTCTCAATTGACAATCGCGCTTGCAACCAACGAGATCAACAGCGAAGTATTCTGCAATGTATTTGTGTGCTTTACAATTAAAATAATGTCTTAATTTGAATAAGATATTCTGAAATTTTGTATCTAAGTAGTTCTGACAAGATTAAGATAAATATATAGACAGCCGGACAGTAATTGAAAATTAATAGATTTTCTTTTATGTTTCCCACCACATTGAATAGTTTCGTTTTTATTCTATACTAGATACGTTCAAACACAGATTCACAGTTTATTTTTTATAATAAGAATGTCATGTTATCACAACTCATTCATTATATAGTATATATAGTTATTTCAATTTTCGTCGTAAAAATCCTGGCCGTAGGAAAAAAAATAAAAAAGCGTGCAGTAGAGTTATGTCACGAAAAGACTGTTTTTAGATTCATACATGGAACGACTGTTTATAGATTTCCGGCGACCACTGTCACTGTAGAAACCAGTCACGAGCGACGGCTCACGAGCTCGCGTAAACTAAACATTTACGTAAATAGATCCGCGCCTCGACATCAAAAAGTCCTCTGCAAACGATGGTCCAAACTAAATTATAATAAACTTAAATCATTACCTTGTATAACAATATTAAAAGTTTATGTTATAAAGAAATATTCGATTCAAAAGGGCAACTGTTTAATAGTCTGCTTCTTGCGGCGCTATCCCCTACCGAAGGCCGGCTATACTTAAGACCAGAGATGGCTACTCGATACAGGGATTTAGTACTGATGTTAATCAATTACTTGTTTACTTGTCTAGGGCTTGTTATTTTCAATGTATTCAGTTATTCGTCCATGATTGTTGCAACCATTAGATACTATTAATCTAACTTCCATATAACTAAATTAACAAAGCCACTAAATTTAAATAATACTAAAATGTGTGCTATGCAAAACGACTGTGTGCCACGTTGTGGACGATGACACACTAAATTACTCACAAATATGCGAATAATTACATCTTTGGCATCCGCCAATACACAGTATAAACTTTACATATGTAGCGGAATATTGAGACTACTCAGTGAGCCAGACAATCGTATAACGTGAATTTTTAGAACGTTCCTTAGATATATCAACGAGCCGCTTGTGAGTATATTTTCATTACACAAAAAATATATATGTACACAACGGTGAGTCGCGTCTGCCTTGCACGGTTCTATTGCGCAACTCATCCGAGGTCCTGTCTACAAATGTAAGAAACAAAACACACGCGAGGTTGTTCAAATACGTCCGCAGTGACTGCCAATACTTACGCGCAACTAGCCGCATCTCACTCTAACTCTTAAACAAAAGCGAGAGGCAAATGCCGAAAAATCTGACAGTCTCATGTTTTATTGCCTTAGTGAGGCAAGTGGTTTTCTTCGAGTTTTGAAAAAAAAATACAATAAAATAGAATCCTTGGAATATTTGTAGTATAAATTGCAACATTGACCTTGATATAACGTAATATGCTACTTAACAAAATTCAGCACCGCCCAGATTCCGCAATCAATAGATGAGTAACAAGTATTTTATGTATATGTAACGTTTCTGTTATTCAACTTGACCAATATAACAAAAACAAAGACCGCAAATTACCAAACATAATAAACATCTTTTACATTTCATATTTTAACGTTTTACACTTGCACTTGAACGAAGTTTTATCGAATTATATGTTTATTTTATCAGATACAAGCTACTCAGCTGATTTTCAAGATACGACCAAGGCCATATAATTTACATATAATAAAGTTCACCACAAAGCGTGAACCATGTAGAATCGTTATACCTATAACTGAATCCTTGTAAATACTGACTTTGAGTCATAAATGGTTATCGTGACATCAGTTTTAGAAATCCTTTGGTGTGGTTGGGTTAATGACATATACGTATAACTTGCCAATTATAAATTTATTACATTAAAACGTAATCGTTCATTTTATATACAAAACTTGTAAATGGATGTCAATTTGTTACTTTGTTTGTTATACATATATTAACTGTAAGTTTTCCAAAAAAATATAGGTAAATAATCATTATTCTGTAAACCATGTGGTTACATTTATATGAAATTCAGTATAGCAAAATATTTGGAATTATGACATCGGACGTTTAACGAAAACGTTAACCAAACATGAATGAATCCCTTAAGAAATTTAGGATATTTTTCCACTTCGTCCTGAAAGAATCTTACTGTAATTGATCATAAACGTATAAATCAAGTTTCAATACAAATATTAGAAATGCACACAAAGTAGAACTAATGGAAATCTGTTACGTTAACAAAAAAAATAAGTTTAGTGAAAGTGCCTCTCATTACGCATCGGACATGCCTACTAATAGGCTATATGAAATATAATAAATAAATTATAAATTTAATTACAATGCGTAATTAAAAATGTTTAGATATCAAACGAGACACGGTCGTCGTAAAAGAATTCGTTTGTTACAGATACTTTGATCCTTTTTTAACAAAGAAAACGTCTGCGTCGTCCAAGGCACTAACGAGCGAGAACATTTTTTTAACGTGTACTGTACTTATACAAAGAAAATGTAAGATGAAGTACGAAACGCTTCCTCGTTATTTCCGCCCACTCTATCTCTAATTGCGATCAGGCAACCCGGCCACATTTAGGTTCGATACAATTCCTCCTTGATCTACCCTCTTGAAAACAATATTTGGTCAGCCCCCAGTATCTTACTATAATAGACCCAGACCTAACTTGTTATTCGAAAAAAATATACCAGGCTGCATTAATAGGGTCTTCATGGCTATACCGATTCCACAATATGATCTAAAGCTTACAAATGAAACATCTTTAAATCGCCGGCTAAGGTATGGGTAAGCTGAATACGTCTATCTTATTACACTCTGACCGGTTTAAGTCGATTCACAGTTTTTAAATGTGAGAACACACTAAACCGGTCGTTTCGCTTTATTAGGAAGCCCAAGGATTGCCCGCGCGCCCCACGTGCGCACTCCGTGACCTGCCAAACGTGCGGGCCGTCTACAAGCACACCGCATTAAATACACCACCGATATCTCCAACATACATCTTCACGCATTAGCCGAATGCAACGGACGTGGCCAACGAGCGAAATATCGCTATTTCGATACCAAAATAACCCTCCTGCGCCTGGCGTTACCAATCACTTAAAATATTACACGGGCGTCATTCATAAATCAAACAAAATCTTTTACTGTTACATCGATATTTTTAATTTCATCGTAATTTTATGGAAGATCAATACATGGTGACAAATAATTAATGATATTAACTGAGTTTTTACACTTGACTTTCAATATTGTAGGCACTCGATATAATAGATCTAGACGTGAACATTTTAATATTTAATAAACACACACAGATATGAAAAAGAATGGCCGCAATTACACAATGCTGTCACTGCTAATGTTTATAATAATATCAGAAACAGATTTAAAATGTTCACATTAAGAACGGCCGGTAGTAGATCATGACTGTGAATAATCGAAGCTTATCGGAATTAGCTCTGCAGAGTTCAAAGCGTTACATTATAGAATCGCCTAATTATAAATTACCGGGGACACAATCACTCTAGAATTTATATACAATGATAGTCACGAAGGGTACACATCAGTAATACCTTAATTTGCATGCAATTTAAACGAAAGTAGATCAGATGCTTAAACTCACGGTGCGCGAGGAAAATCTAAACGCTTCAACTAGACATCATTTTTGATACAAAGTTGAAACACCCTGACAAACAATGTCCAAGAGGTGAATATGAATTACGTGAAAAACAAGCCAGCAATTAAAATCTCGACTAGACAATAGAGAACAGAATTGTCTCTTAGAACAATAGCTCGAAAGTGATCTGAGAAACTATTCATAAATTGTAATACACGTTCATTGAACACCATTCTCGACAGCCAATAAGTCGCTACAGATTTCACTTGTCTATCTCTTACGTACATCCACTAAATTTGAACATTTAAAAAGAAGCTACATGTTAAATATCTATTAGCTCGAATCACAATCTAAAACATGGACCAATAGCTACACTGATACATTTAAGATTTAAAATGTTGTTTTAAAGATTTACAGCGTTCTAATTTTGAATTACATAAGAATTACTAAATAAATCGGTTCATCAATATAGCAATAAAAATCCTGTTTCATAGTGATATTATCATATCATTTCACTGGAGTGCTAAGTTTTTAACAATTACATTTTAATTCAATATTAATATATATATAAGTATAGTGTAACAAAATACATAAGTTTGTCCTTGGGGACGACATAATTATGGCACTAAAGTTAGGATAAAAAAAAACAAGAACTTGCGACAGTTATCCAAGGATTTCACCAGTTGAGACATTGTTATCAAAAGTAACTATTGTCAACAATGATATAATAAAATTGATTAGTACACATAGGTAACTTCAGAATCATTAGGTGTTAAGAGAAGGCTCGATTAGACCAAGAAAAACATTCGCAGACAAATCCATTACAATATTTTTTTTATTATATGAATATTTGAATAGTATCATATTGATATGACTCTTTAAAACTCTTACATACACCCCAGCTATAGTTAAATTTAAATTTATAGAGCAAAGTCCAAATAATAATCATTCTAAGTGCATAATTATATTCCCACATTATCAAATTCATATGCGAGATTAATGAGTCTAAATATTTTATCCGACAATGAAACTAACATTTGACCACCTAGCGCACAATGTTTTACAATGTAAAATTCACTACAAATAACTAGATATATAATTATTTGTACAGCCGGGATTCAAAGTCCTACATCTAATAGCTAACAAACTTTATAGTAAGCAGCCAGTTGATCTCAAGCACTCATTCATGTATCTTGCCACTGGAAGATATCACTCACTTATTCTTATTGATAACATCAGTCTCAACGACAAGATATTGCCACAGCGGCACCAAGAATGAAATGCAAAGGAGATTCCAACACATTCCAATAATTAAAGCAATGTTGGACAAACAAACAATTCCTTCTCCTTTTCAACTCGTGCCACTTTAATAGTGAATATTGACAGCCTATACACTAAAACACACCATGTTTAGCAACACTATGATGCAACATTAAATATTCCCAAAAATATTAGAATGGAAAATATATGGGGTATTTCTAATCAGCAATTAAAGTATTATTTTATTAAGATCCATCAGTAATAAATATCATCATTCCATGGCTAAGCATAGAAGAATGTTAAATATTGCTTCAATTATAAGGAATATGTCGTGGATGAATCCCTTGAAATTTATTGCTTATAAAAAACTGATGCTAACAATAAGTACTAGTTACTATAACATCTCCACATTATGCACAGGCTGCATTTGTGTTCACTTCAAAACATAGTAAAATAAATCTACAAAACAAGGAACTGTACAAAATTACACTTAAACAAAACCCAAACAAATCCTCACATCAGATCACAAGTACGGGTCAAATTGCACATTGAACACAAAACTACATTAAAATGTAATAAATTAATCTCTTCAATATATTGATGTAATACATAAAGATACAATTCCCTAATTACAATATCAAATGATTTAACAAATATAATTTCTAATAAAACCAATAACAAAAATGTCAAATAATTAAAACTATATGTATATAAATTAACATTCCATTGATTAAGATACACATAAAAAAAAATCCAATTCAATACTTGACTAAATTAGTGTTTGAATCTACAACCGTGACTAAGTGATGTGTTCAATAATAAAAGTTTGAAATCCATAAATTCACATGTGAACTAGTTAATCTTAAAGCAACAAGAAAACCTTTTTAAATATACAATATGCATTGTTTCCATATAAACAATAGAAAATACATAATAAAGCTTACCACATCCCAATGTGATCAAAGGCAAACTACCATGTACTGAAAATTAACACTTAGTAACTGACATCAATGCTCAGAGCTTACGGTTGCACCCATGGCATCACACTGCAGAATATCACCAGGACAGAGGCCACCTACGGCCTCAAAACATTGCTGTCAACTCCAAGGGCACTAAGCAAATGAATGCCACTGAATTATCGGAAATCAGTTCCACTATCATCTTGCCTACTTTCAATTTAATACACCTGGCACACCAGCTTGGGGGCGCTCAAACGTCTGTAATACCCAAAGCTGACGGCTCAGAGACACAATTCACCTTTCCACAACAATAGTGTCATGGAAGATTCACTAAACAATACACCTACTCACGGGACTGCCCGGACGCAGGCACCAAACGCTAGCTCAGAACTCAGCAAACTCCTTAGCACACTTCTCCGTTGATGAGATGCGAAGTGCCTCCTCCTCGTAATCATCAAAGTTGCTAGTGTCACCAGGACCCTTGCAACGAGGGATGAATGGAGCCTCAATTTTCTTCTGGAAGACTGCGATCCAATCGGTGCTAGAGAACCACTTGTGACCCTTAATATCATTTACACCCGCTTTGAGGTTGCCATAACGCTTCGTCAAATCTACCTGCAGCAAGTTACGCAGCAGGTCCTTCAGATCGGACCCGAAGTGCGAGGGGAAGCGGACCTTACCTGACACGATCTTCTCATATATCTGAATCGGTTGGTCTGCGAAGAAGGGCGGGTAGCCAGCGGCCATTTCGTAAACTAGAACACCAAGCGCCCACCAATCCACCGCCTTATTGTATCCCTTAGAAAGGATTATCTCCGGCGCCAGATACTCGGGGGTGCCGCACAGAGTCCACGTACGACCTTTGACGCGTTTGGCGAAACCAAAGTCCGTTACTTTAAGGTAGCCCTGCGAGTCGATAAGCAGATTCTCGGGCTTCAAGTCCCTATATATGAGGTCGAGGTAGTGCAGGTATTCGAAAGCAAGCACGATCTGGGCAGCGTAAAAACGCGAATGCGGCTCAGAGAACCGACCCACCTTCCGCAGATGTGAAAACATTTCGCCCCCGGGCACATATTCCAGAACCATGTACAAGTTCGAGTTATCCTTGAAGTGGAACTTCAAGCTCACCAGGAAAGGGAAATTGATAGCTTGCAATATCCGCTTTTCGTTTAACGTATGTTCCACTTGCTTCAGCTTGACTACTTTTTGCTTATCTAATATTTTCATGGCATAATATTCCTTGGTCGGTTTATGTTGTACTATCATTACTCTCCCGAACGAGCCCGTGCCGAGCGTTTTTATCCGCTCAAAGTCGTTCAGTCCGGCGGTGTTGGTAGGATTCTTCTTCCATTTCTCTTCGAAGTCCTCCTTAGCTTGATCAAGGAATTCCTTAACGCTTTCGGCGGCATCCACCTTTTTGTTCGCGGTGGCAGCATTGTTGCCCATGGCTCACACCACAAACTTTTCCAAGGCTTCGATGTGCCGCTATTAGAGGCTGTCTCGTTGCACTAATCGATGCCTGCCTCTATGCGACCGTGTAAGAAACGGGCAGGTCACCACAAACCAATTTGGAAGACGTACATTCTCTACTTTTTCAGAACGATCACAAGTCACAAAAGACACTTGATACAAATACACATTGACACTTAAAGTTTAATTATGAAGTAAATCGAAAATGTATTTTGACACATTCACAAAAATAAAATGGCTTCCACTCCCGGACTCGATCGACAGAGCGAGATCGAGCGAGCGATTTGCTCACGGGTGGCGGTCAATTGTGACAATGTTGCCTAGTTACGTGATAAAAAAATACTATTTTGTCAAAATTCTACTAACACACCCCCAGAAATTAATTTAGTACCATGATTTTAATAAATTTAAAATTATAAAGAACACTTAAATAAACTAATTAAATCAAGAAAAATGGGAAGCACTGTTTAAACTAATTATTCTCATAATTCGTTCATTTTATTAATATGCTTTTCATATTTTTTTCAAAATTTAGGAAAAATAGTATTGTATATAGTACAGTATCCAATGAAACTAAATATTATATGTTTTCATAAGTAGGTATAATTATTTTTTCTCGTTTTTGTAAAAACGGCTTAGTATTCCTTAACGTTACATGTACTAAATATATTAAACATTACTATAATTATAATAATATTATTAATTCTTGAAAAATGAATAACGCTACCGTTACTTCATAGCATTACAACGAACATACAGAATCAGCATCAAAAACACCTTATGAATTTCTTTATACAACCTGGTCTTTGTAGGGCTAACGTTTTATGTGCTGATATGTCCATAGTTTTTGGGGTTTTTATTATATCTATGCGAACAAAATTTTGCGTTTTTTATTTTACAGTAAATACGTTTTAATCTTGTTGATTGACGATATAAGACTCACGTTAACGAATGTAAAATTGAAAACTTCTGATTTGTAATATATAGTAAATTAGTGTACAATATATTAAATATGAAAAAGCATACTTGACATAATAAAAAGTAATACATATTTCTTTTAAAATTTTAATGTATAGTTATTTTTACCAAGATTAACAAAAAATAATACATATTACTCTTTTAGGAAACAAAATTTGTTAATGATAATTTAATAATTGCTTAATTCTATCTGGAAACGGTCTTCGTTCTTAAATGAATCTAGTATTTAAAAAATAATAGAATTCTTTCAAAACCTTGTTTTTGTACGATGTTTCGTTTTTATATATATTGTATTTCATAAATGCTACACATATGCAAAATTATACCACTATTTCTGTAACCATCGACATACGCTTCAGCATCTGCAATTAAGCCGTAGAGCGTAGCAATCCTTCTGTCGATATCTTACTGTTGCAAAAGTAGTCCTGTGCTAAAACGTGTAAAACATATGTAACATAACTTACTAAAGAATACAAATAAATACTCATAATAAACATGAGAACCAACTCTTGTTTTATAATAATTATTAATGAAATTTGTCAATTACATTATTATGGTAAATTTTATTTTCTTCATATTTTCAGATCAGAAATAAATAAATAGATCATTGAATATTAGAAATCTACCATTTTCTTCCAATAACTAACAGCATGGCAGCCCAGCAAATTGATTTCAACAAAATTTTCTAGATGGCAGCACTTGAGTGCGCAGATGATTCGTTTGAAGCTAACGTGCGCTGTAGAATGTACTGCCAAAAGAGATGAGACGCTAAATACATGTGTACTGTATACTAATAATATCACACGCATTTCCTGCGTGTAATATATTTTTACATCTCACCGTTCATATCCTAAAAGGGAATTAGTAAATCATAGATACATATCTCTTAGTCAAACTTACTATTACTATATGAATATACAAAATAAGAATATATAATTAACATAAAATAAATTAATTTACATAATCCATATTATATCAGCACCTACGTGATCATTGGGGACTGTCGTACTTTTGTATTTTTAGTAAATGCGGCATTATCCGAAAGATACTGCAAAATAATAAAAAACATGTTTAAACATAACTCTATTATAAGGTGAATACATACTTTCATTACAGATATTATAAATAATTAAATAATCTCATTTTCATAATTTATAACTGTATCTATTAGCATAATAATAATTATACTTCCCTATGCCTTGCATGAGTAAGACGGACCCTAAAAATACGTTTATTTAGTGTATTCAGTGAATAAACTTTACTTCAACATAATGCCACTGATCTACACCTTCTTTATATACATTTTTTCTTTAATAAATATAAAGGATTAATAAATGCTCGGGTTTGAAAGTATTTAACCCCAAAGATTATATCAGACCGTTGATCTTAGGAAGTCTTACAGGTATGAAATATTCTTTCTGGGGTAACGTACATTTTTGGCACGTATATTAGCAATTATCTGTTTCTCCAATTCCAATTTCAGTGAAATAACTGTTTCAATATCATACACAATAATGTACATATGACCATCTGTTTTAATATTACGTTACATTACACTTTAACTTGGTACATAAATGGATTATTATTTATGTATTATTCACAGGACACGCATTAGAGGTGCTGTATTTTTCTACTGTTACGAATGGCAAATGAAAAGAGCGCGTTCCAAATTTCCGATTGCTTTTTGCATCTCTATCTAACAAAGGTAAGCGCGCATGAGCGAGAACAGAGAAGATATAGCAGTTTCGGTTCGTTACTTTGTGGAACACGTTATTATTAACCATTCTAATAAATACGCCTAACCTCTAAATTCAACAAGGCGATATGTATTTGTTATATTTTAGCCCTTCGTTGGCTAGTTTTTGAGTTTCAAATATATGTAATCTATTTCCGGATAATTTTCGGGATCTATCTTATTTGTAGCCCCACATTATACGACAACGTAAGTCAAATAGATGTATATTATACTTATGCATAATAAATATGCCGAGCAATTATTTTGTAATTCTTGTGAGGAAAAATATATAATTCAAATTCAAAATTCAATTTCAAAACTGTTTTATACAGTCTATAAACATATATAATCAGAATCCAAAATATTAATACAGAATAAAACAAATAGATCAAGCTTCAAGATAAAAAAGAGAGGCTGTTCCTAACTTACTTTATAAAAAATAATTATTGGTTATGATTCATTCCGGTATAACGAAATATTTCTCTACTGTGTTAACTATACGTTTGTATGAGTACGGGACCAATAACCTTTGAATGATTCCAAAATGGCGGAGACGAATACAAAAACTTCTTAAAAATATTACCGTAATCATTTCTAGTGTAACTTACAAAAAAAAAATTCACGAATAGGATTTGTAGGGGCCAAAGACAAATACAAACCTATTCGGAAATGTGACTGTACGGCTGATAACCTCTGCATGACTACAAAATGGCGGGAACGGAATAACTAAGTCACTACAAATATGCTTAAAAAATTTAGCGGTAAAAATAAAAAAAAAACAATTTTGGCTCAAAGTTTTTACGAGTGGAAAACATGTCATAAGCAGAAATTACAAAAATCGTCATTATTTAACTTCACTATGTAATATTCCATAAAACGTTCAAGTCTATATTTAAAATTGAACACCAGGGTTATGGGACTTTTCCGTTAGGAACCCGCATTAGTATAGCGCGCCATCTATTTAATTTCAATAGAACTGCGTTTCGTTTTAAATTAAACATTATTGTTTTATCAAACAAGACAACAGTTTTTCTTGTACATATACTATAACTAAAAATTACAGTTTCTGTTTTGAGTATCACATTTACGTATGGTTTAATATTTTTACTGATAGAAAATAGTACACGTTAGGATATCGCCTTAAACGCAAGTACATGTTAGGTACTAAGTTTTAAACAAACAATACGTATACGTAGATGTTACTGACTTTATACAAAAGGTGGTAAAGTAGCAATCAATTACTATGAAACACTTTACATTTCCCGCCATACTTTCAAAGAAAGAGATAAATGTATGTCGTGTGCGTTAGTGCGTCCCGCTCTTGCCTTCTATAGTGACCGCGACACCACCTGTCGTCACCTCAATGATTCTTTACATTTCAGTACTTGAATTTAATACAACACGATCAACTGAAAGCAGTAAAACACTGAATTTTATTGACATAATTCAGGTAAACAATCAAAATTAGGTATTACATCTATGACGCTACACACACCTAAGTAATAACAGTTCAGTATATAAATCATTTTAGGATATCGTTTTAGTATGTCATTATTTGGTAGTGGTTAGATGATCATAGTTGGTTGGAAAATGTGGGTTGGGCATTGCAGAGCAAAGCTTCTCACACATTTGACGCTACTGGTCTTAGGCGGCCAGGATATAAGTGCCTTAATAGACCGCATCATACCGCGATCTGCCAGCGTCATACTTTATCCCAGCACGGAGTCACAGAATGTATTCTGTACCACATCCACTCAACAATTCTATATTCGGAATATAATTATTCAACATGTGATGTAATTAATGTACCTAATTTAAGTTGCAATAACTTTAACATGCATTTGGAGCACCGTCCGCAGGCCATTTTTTTTCCTTTTATTTAGTATAAAATTAAAAGTTCAACAGAAAAATAAAATTACATGAATGAGATGTAACATATACATAATTTAAATATATAATATTAATAATATACATAAAAATGCTTATACATGTTTTAATGGGCAATGTATAACCTTAAAATTATTATCACCTCATAATTCTGGTCAGTGTTAGAAGCTATTCTTTTTCTACGTATCTTCACGCCAGATCCCTTACGAGGTAGGCAGAGAGCACGGAGCGCCAAATGTCTCTACCCTTACAGACCTGCCGCGCCTCCTCTACATTCAAAACTCTTTTCATACATGCACGCCGGTTTTGGAGACTTCTGACTGCCCCACCAGCCAATACTTGGCCTATTCCTTCAAGATAGGTGAGTCTTGGCGTCCCTCGGCACCTTCTTTTTCTACAATTTGTTTCACTGTTTCCACACTTATTTTGTTTCAAAAGTATATATTCCTATATATGTTCATTGTGTTGCATTGTTTTATTACAAATTCTGACAAATTAATTAAATTTATTTTAAAACATAACTTCATGCCTGTAATCCCTGAAGAAGTAGGCAAAAGAATGCAGAGCACTCCCACGTTTCACCAGTTACGTTTACATACGACTATGCAATAGTTGGTGAGTCAATTATCATGCATCGAGAACTTACCCATACTCCGAACTCCTACTAGAAAATCTAAATTAGATTTTTTTTGTAGTGTTAGACCCGGGAATCGAACCTCCCAGTCAGCAGTCGCACTTGCAATCAACACGCCTAATTTTAAAGTTTTTATAATTTCGCTCATCAACATTTAACGTCTTATGTACCTATATAAAAATCTCATGTCACGATATATGTCGTCAGTAAACTCCAAAACTACTGAACCGATTGCAATCAAATTTCACATGTACCCGTAATTTGATCTAACTTTCTGATTAGGATAGTTTTTATCTCAATTATTCACTAATGTTGTGAATATAAACAAATAAAATGTATAAATTAAATTTTTACTAAGCAAGTGTTTATTTACTGTTTTGTTAGATGGCGGTGTAAGTTGATTAATGGATAAAACTTTTCAACAATGTTTGACATCTAGGTTGCATATACACCGAATAGATGGCGCTGTGTTTTATTTTTAGAATACAAATTCTATTACTTTATTTCACGTGATATTAATGTTCACGACATAACCGTACTATCTTAATTGATTGACTGATATTTTTATAATTAGGCAGGACAAAGTCTGCCTGGTCCGCTAATTTGCATTATAAATTATTATGACTGTGAGACAAGTTGCTTTTTGTCAACAAATAAAATCAATCTTTCTCATTACCTAGCCATATATTATGGCTTAGGACTTTGACTTCTGTTCCATGTCAGCGAATGAATATGTAATATGAATGTATGTATAAACTGCACGTCAGCTCTGTAAGAGTAGAGATCTCACTCGTTGCTCTCCACCTTCTCGTTGCCCGTGAAATGACGTGATAGCATAGTCATCAAAATTATTCTGTCTTAATACTATTGACTATATGTTGCTCGAATTATGTCACGAAATTCTAGTAAACTCTTCTTACATATCAAACTAAAGAAAAAGAAGTTAAACTTAGAACTGTTGTAGAGTGTTTGGAATTCAATATTATATATTCCATTAGTTATCTAAATAACTAACGGAATTTTCTTTAAAATTTTGGTAGTAATTAAATGCCGACAATTAATTGGCAACTCCTCTGATATTGCTTACCAACATAAATTCAATCGAGAAGAGTTTTTGTATATGTATTATACTTAATTTAATTAGTGGCATTTATCCAATCTATGACACGTGAGGCGTCATGAGCTTGCGTTTGCAAGTCCGACCGACATAACCTTGGTCCGACATAGCAACACAGGTAGAAGTTGTACGATGCCTTGAAATAATTATTAATTACTGAATATGATTGCATATGTAGAAATGTACAAGGCTTACCTTTCGCGGATTATGCGTTTTGAACTTTAACAAATCCATTATACATTATAGTGTTATTTATGAAGATGATGGCCGCCAATAACGTAGAACACTATTTTTATACATTAACTGGTGTTATTTCCCTGTGTTCTCACTTCTAATTCCAGTTGGACGTATAATCAATTTGGTATTGTTTTGTTTGACGATAATATACATATGTACGGTGTAATAGAAAAGAAGTACTATTATGAAAAAACAATTTACATTTGTATGTTGTTTTTTTTTATTCATCATCATATTTTATTTATTTTTGATATTAGTAAAATAGTGAAGAATGAAATTAGTTAAATAGTTATAGTGTGCCGTTATAAATAAAATTTTCCGTTGTAAATAAATAAAATTTACGGAATTGTTGCCTAGGTACATGTTCATAAGATCATCGCATAAAAAAGGTTAAAGTAAAAATAGTCTTTATTGAAATGTGACAAATCTCTATTTTAAATATAAACAAAATCTGCTATTATTCAAGACGGTCTGTTGGAAATAGACCAGCTAGGTTGGATAAATACAAAGGGTAATTCTTTGGAATATACATGCATTATATGTTTATAATTTAAAGTCATAATTAAATCGGTCTGAAACTGCTTTTATCATGTAACATTGTAAGGATGGTTCAAATATTGCATATTCACTCAGACAAACCCTAATACAATTAAAACAATATTTCGGCTGATATCTTTAACGTACTTAGTTATACGAGTATACCGCTAGTTCATTCTTAGCGGGGCCCTGACCACCAAGTTTTCTATGCCTTAAGTCATAGTACCTGAGTATTTATCCTAATATTCAATTAACCAAATGATCTAATTCATTGGTGTACATTACATATAAGTAAGTATGGAATTTGAACCTATCCATGTTTAGTAGATACCCAGTTATTTATTGGACCTTCACATCTATCTCAATCAAAACAACAATAAATTTATTATATAGATACATAACTACTTAGTTGTACAAATTGTTATAATGAATTAAATATGCTTCCACGTAATATTCTCCGAAATAAACTTTTGTCGAGTCGAGGTCCAGCTACAGCGTTTATACATCTTTTTCACACTTAATAGGAGAAAGCGAGACACCGCTATTTGTGCGTCACGTCGGAATATGGAGATTCGGCGATGTTAATTTTCCTTTTAATTTTGCTGTTTTTAATTTGTCCCTCCTCTCCTGATGTTTTTCTGCTCCAGTCGTTGTTTATAATTATGTTTGTAGCATTGAGCCGTTGGAACAAGATAACGCTGAATCAGGTTAGGTACAAACATGAATACCAGTCTTATCGCTACTTTATATACCTATAGATTTAATAACATCTAGTTTAGCAGTTTCGTTTCTGAACTTAAACAATGATTAAATTTCAACCGTTTACATATTGAAACATTGGAAACACAAGAATCGCCGAATACTAAATGAAAATAACAAATATTAAAGACAATCATAAAAAGCAGCTATTACCGTTAACATAATTTTTTGGCGTCCAGGCAAAAGACGAATTAGTCACATGTCAGAATAGAAGTGTTTAGATTATTATCAATTTTAATGAGAAATAAACAAAAACCGCAGCGTGTAATTAATAATAGTTCTAAACTAGGCCGCTACACTTGCAGTATAAGATATACCAGTGATATCAGTATTTTACTTTAAAAACTCTTTTAAAGTAAAATACTGATATCACTCGTATCGTGGAATCGTATCAAAAAGGTATCAAAAAGCTGACGAAATCAGCTTTACTATAATATTATTGCAATTACTGCAGAACTACATACCATTATTTATTTCCAAGAAATAATATAAATAATTTATAAAAAGTAAATGAGTATATGACGTAAATTTAATTAATAATAAACTCTTATTAGACGACTCATAACAGATTGAATTAATGTTTGTCAGGGGTGCATACAAAACTAAACTTTATATCTTATGCTATTAATGAAAAGTTCGATCATTCTGAAGCATTAATTTTATTCTGTTGATGCACATGTTTGTTCGGTAGAAACTGCCAAAGTCAAAGACACATCCAAGCGTCGAGTGTTCTGGTTAACGAATTCATATTCTGACGAAATCTTCTACTAGTGCCAAGATTTCTTTCAAAAGGCAACGACCTATTCACGAACCGCGTTGTTACTGCGATTGAAGTAATCACAATACGTTATTAACAGGTAATAAGGTTTACAATTGCGGAGCAACATATCAAGGACCGCAATCGTTCTTGTTTCATAGCAAGCTAAGGCTTGATGGTTTTCTGGCTTGAGAGGTGAAACAAAATCATGCTGGCGGAAAATAAACTCGTGCGCATCGCAAATTAAGATTATTATTAAACATGTTTGTAGTCTGTAAAGTTATAATTCGTATTTAATAAACTCTTTACGGAAAGAATAATTAGGCGATTGGTGCGAATAAACCCAAGATTAAATTTTTGGAAGGTAACGACATGACATTGGGGCAACGAACTTCCAAAATTACACGCGCTGCTTAAAATTTACCGACGAAGTAAATGTTTTAACAATCCGTTTATAATCTTTGTAATAAAAGTACAACTAATCTTAATTAGAATATCCAGTTGATTCTTTGGGTTACACTTTTTTACTTTGAATGTATAGACTTGTTCTTAAATATGATGCTCTTCCTAGATGCCGACTATTGGCCTTATAAGTAACTATACGCATTATAATATAGATGCTAGGATGCAACGTAGATTCCTATAGCAGTTCTGACAAATGTAGGTAGTTTGTACCCTTATACAACTTTTAATGTTATACATATATCTTTACTGGTTTCTATTTAATAAAATATTACCTAATGAATATGCCAAGGTAACCTGTTGTTAATAGCTGATAAAATATATTGAATGATTATTGTGACAAATTAAATTGGTTTGCGATTACTAATTACATATTAATTTGCTGAATTATAGGCTTGTTAAAATTAAAATAAGAAAATCAATTTGCAAATATAAAATAATTTTATTTCAGAAAAAGTACCCAACTATAAAATGTACTCACTATCTAGATATATATTTATCAATAACTTCACCGCCCTAAGGCAGTGCTTATTCATATACATAGTTTGTGTTTATTACGATAAAAAATTCTTGCATAAAGGATTTTATAATATTTTTTGAGAATATTAATATTAGTGTACCAGTAAAACGAATTTCATTTGGTATTTCCTGCGTGATGAACATTTTAACGATTATGTTTTGAAATAGGACAGAGCAAGGTAGATTATTCCCTGCCGCCTCATATAGAAATTCAAGGTTGTTTCAAGATGAACGTGAACTTGTATACGTCTCATTCATACATACACGAGATGTATAATGCTATTTCATGCTATGAAGTTGGCGCGAAAACTTCATTACAAACGCGCAACGCCGCGAAGCGTTGCGCACGATGTTTTCTTCTTTCTTCCTCTTTCATTTAGTCGCCGGTGTTTGTGCAGTGAACATTGTTGTACGTAGTGCGGAGCACGTGCTGTGTATTTTAAATTCCAATAGCAAGGCTCTATCTGAAACAACTGTATAACAATGGCAGACGCAGCAATCGAAAAGAAGTAAGTTTTTGACTATTACTTTATTTATAACAAGTTTAAGTTCTATTAGTTTTGGCGGCTTCCTAAACGTGATCAAAATGGCTACCAATAATATGTTTTACGTTCTTTTGTATATTATGATTGAAGGTTTTAAATTCGTAACGCGTATAATCAATCAGTAAAACTTATTCTGTAATTGTAACGAGGACATTGGTAGTTTGATGACGCTTGTAATATTACGCACGCTGACCGGATTACACGCGGGAAAATACCTGCCACAGATAATATCACTAAGGAGATAAAAAATACTTAAAGAAGGGTTAGTGCGTCGTGTTATAACGGTAGGCAATTGTATCTAGTTCGTAGTGATGTGGTTTTATTATGTCGAACTGTGGTAGTGAACGAGGAAATTAAAAACACGCTAACGGGCGCGGGGCCGCTTGCCGCTTGTTCAAGAATCAAGATGGCGCTGCATGCGCGGCGTGCCGGCGCGGTAGCGTCACCGGCGCGCGCTCGTTTCAAATTCGCCGCGACTCGAAGTTTTGCAACTCTGCATCGACATCGGCATACAGCGGTTACGTTATCACGAGGGCCGCGTGTTGTCATTAGTTATTTTTAACGCTTTCGAGTTCGCGTCTCGAGGCAATCTACTGGAGCGAGTAACGTATTCATTCAGCGCTGGTGCTTACGTTCGATTTCCTCGCAACTTTCCCACATGCAACCTTGCGCAACGACAGCAGTTTGTTTTTGTTCCGCCACACTTGCCTTCCTACCGGCCGACTTGTTTGGTTTTGTACCTGCAATCCATCTAGCTAGTAATATCGTTAATGCAAACGTAGAGCTCGTATAGCATATCTACCTGTGGAATCGAATTGTTTGGCATGTTTTTATTACTAGGCAATAAGGTTTAATTAAATAATTTTCAAGCGATTATTAACGTAAGCGTAACGTAATATAAACAAGTGTAACTTGAGATTCAGTGTTATACTCACAGCGAAGAGTACTATAGAAACGAGGATTATCATTGCATTATTGTCTTATAAGTAATGAATATAACTGTATTTAAACTAATTGTGTATTAACTAATTAAAGTCTAACTAAGTTAATGTGTATGTTCATTATAAGAAATTATATGAGAAATATTATTTTTATTACAGGGACGCCGCCGCAGCGGAAGAGGTCACATCGACCGAGGTGAAGGAGTCTCCCATTAAGAAGTCGCCAGCCAAGAAGATCGCCGAGGCCCCCGAGACCAATGGCAAGGAAGAGAACGGCAGTGAAGACGCTCCGGAAGAAGACCTCACCGAGAACGGTGACAGCAAAGATGGCGAGGAGAGCAATGACGCAAGTGAGAATGGGGATTCAACAGGTTAATATCAGTTATTGGCCTTTATAAACAAAATTTATTGTATAAGTATTTTTTCTTTTTAACAAGTTATTTTTATGACCACTCTTTTTAAGTTCTTATATATTTTGTACTGATATACTTTTTTTTTATAATTACAGAGAAGGCGGCTGTGAAGAGGAAATCCGTAGCGGCGGATAACGGCGACGCCGAGGAGAAGACCACGCCGGAGAAGAAAGCGAAAGTAGCGGCAGAGGAGGCGCCAGCGGAGGCCGACGAAGCCGCCGCCTAAGCCCTCGCACTACGAGCTTGGTTTACTGCAATGCATCCACGTTCATTAGGGCTCAACTCCCTACAACATATCCCAATTTATATACACATTTCAATACTGCCAAAACCATAGTTTTTATATGCCCATATTGTATTTTTATACGTCGAGTTGGGCCCTATTGTGACCTCTAACTTTAGGTTTATAATACATTGTGTATTTAACTTACCTGAAAAGTACCTGTAAATTGTAAATTTAATTAAAACTGTTTGCCACATCAGAGATGTGCATCGCAGTGAACTGATCACATGTACAAGTGGGATTTTGGTGTCGTTGTATGCTGTTTTTTGCGTATCGGTGTCTATTTCAGCAGACTTGTAGATGGGTTATTGAATTGATGGTTAACTAACACGCACATCGGTATCGGAAAATTCCGCCAGTAAAGTACTGCCAAAGTAATTCACCCCGAGTGAAATCGATTCACGATCCGTTCTGTGAACGACGCGATTAATATAAACGGCTTTCGAATACAAGGATTTTAGCGTACTAAGATTTAATTAATGTGTTTTAGATAATAATTTCAGTTATAAATTTAAGTTAGCAGTAAATGTCGCACATTTATATTTCATAGGCATTATTACTTAACCATTTAAACATTCCTTTGACTTGGTTACGGATTGCACTGTGGACTCTGCAGCCGATGCGCCCGCGTGGCTCGGTACCGTTCGCTACATGTGGGGTACGCCGTGCAACGCTAATATTAAGATTGAAATTTAAAGTTCAAAGTTGACAAATAAGGTGATAGTTCATATTGACATACTAATTCTGCGTGTGCTATTTTGTAATTCTATGGGATTTCTATTTTTTTTTCTTATTTCCTGATTATTATTTTTTTTCTTATTTATTTTGCTTTCATTTATATGTGATAGATTATAAAACTTAAAATTATAATAACCCTTTCGAATGCGAATCTTCATGTTCTGATTTGTAATAACACATTCTTGGGAAAATTTTGACAACTTTTTCTGGTTAATTGATTATAATTAAATGTTCCAACTTGAATTCGGAAAGTAATACATTTAGTATTAGAATTTAGTGTTATGTACAGTTTTAACACTACTTCTAAATTGTGAAGTCTAGTGTTTGTAAAACTTTTCTGGCAATAAAATAGTCCAAACAAAAATATGTTTTTTTTTACTAGTGTACAATAAAAACCTTGAAAGTCTATTAATTTACTACTCATTTTTAGTAACTTACAATATTAAGACTGATATGAACGCATTGAGAATAGTATCTATTGGGGCACGTGAAAGTACAAATATGACAGTAATCCATCAATTACCTGGGGCGAATCAAGGCCGGCCATCACCTTGGAGACTGGCCCGTACACAGCGCGCACGTGGCGGGGCCCGCCCGGCCAGTGCGTCCCCGGCCGAGCGGGTCGCCGTACGATAAACGCTTGATGTCACATACCTAAAGATAAACGTGTGTTGTTCGCCTCTACTGTTAGATATGGGGCTCTTACTCGTCTCGCAGATTTTGCTGTTGTCAATAAACTTATCCGTCTCACAAACAATCCAAAATATCAACGTCCGTAAGTATACTTGATATGGAGAATGAGTAAGTCGATACTTTTGGTGTTCATAAAAACATTTATTTCAGTACTAATAAATGAGGAGAATAATGCCTTGGCGGAGAAATCTTTTGAGGTAGCTAAAGAATATGTAAGGAGAAATCCTAGCATGGGTCTTGCTGTTGATCCCATAATCGTCGTAGGGAATCGAACAGATGCAAAAGCATTTTTGGAAAACGGTAAGATGTAGGAAAAATATGCAAGTGTACCTACGAACAGTTTTACTACTATTATTATTATTATTGTCAATACCTATTCCATTACTTGAAGATGGTTTATTATTAAAATGAGCTGTTACACACACCGGTTAAGAATTTTAATGTCTACAAGCTAGGCCATGAAACAATTTCATTATGTCAATGGCGAGCTTTGCACATCTGCGTTTCAGTTTGCAGAAAATACAATGACATGCTCGCATCGCAGAAAACTCCGCACGTTGTACTCGATTTTACAATAACCGGGGTCGGGTCCGAGACGGTGAAGTCGTTCACAGCGGCATTGGCCCTGCCGACTATTTCTGGATCGTTTGGGCAAGCGGGCGACTTGCGACAATGGCGTTCTCTCAGCGTCAACCAAACGAAGTTCCTCTTGCAAGTCATGCCGCCCGCTGACATCCTCCCGGAGGCTATAAGAGCGATCGTCACCAAGCAGGAAATCACTAATGCTGCGATTATTTTCGACGAATTGTTTGGTTCGTAATGAATCGTGTAAATATTACTTAACGACCACGTGTAAGACATTTGAACGCCTGTGTAACTTTGTGACTAATCTTACAGTGATGGATCATAAGTACAAGTCCCTGCTCCAAAATATTCCTACACGTCACGTCATAACGCCCGTAAAGAGTTATAGCAAAGACGAAATTAAGACTCAACTGAGGAGCCTGCGAGAATTGGACATAGTTAATTTTTTCATTGTGGGTAATTTAAGAACCATAAAGAACGTTCTAGACGCTGCTGATGAAAATCAATACTTTGGTAGAAAGACAGCTTGGTTCGCATTGTCGTTAGATAAAGGAGACATCAGTTGTGGTTGCAAGGACGCTACTGTTGTGTATATGAGACCGACGCCGGATGCGAAAAGTAGAGATCGTTTGGGAAAAATTAAAACAACCTACAGCATGAATGGGGAACCGGAGATCACGGCTGCATTTTATTTCGACCTATCATTGAGGACGTTTTTATCTATCAAGTAACAATCTTTATTAGTAGTACTTACTAGTGCACGATACATGTATATTTCAACACACCTCATGTTAATTTGGTTCATCTAATTTTATCTGGGTATATTCCATGAGTCTTGCGTTTTATGAATTTCCAGATCATTGCTGGATTCTGGCAAGTGGCCAATTGACATGTCTTACATAACTTGTGACGAATATGACGGTAAGAATACCCCTAACAGGACCTTGGACCTTAAAACTGCGTTCCAAGAGGTGAGATATTTATTTAACGATTCGTAATATAGCATACGCTATTAGTCACTCAACAAGTAGTTGTAACACTTGCCAAAAACTTGCGGTATGTATTTTATATCTGGTGTATAATTCCATTATGTCGTGTTATATATTACGTACTGAATGTAAGTAAATCTTGATTTGTTTATAGGAAAACTGAAATAATTATTAATTGATTTAGTTTACTAATTAAAATTATAATTATTATGTATAAATATGAATCGAAAACCATAATAGATTTATAATAAAATGTCAAAAATCATAAGGAATTTTGCCTTGAAATCAGGTAAAAGAAACACCTACATATGCTCCATTTTATATTCCCGAGGACGACCCAATGAATGGAAGAAGTTATATGGAATTCAGCACTGATTTGGCTGCAGTTACTGTTAAAGATGGGGCTTCAATCGGCAGCCGTTCTTTAGGATCATGGAAGGCCGGCCTGTCCAATCCCTTATCTTTGACAGATCCAGATAATATGACTGACTATTCAGCGCAACTAGTATACAGAGTAGTCACAGTCGAGGTACGCAAATAAAGCCTATTACCTACTGTACAAGATTGTTATTAATTTCTTTAAAAAAATTGGCATCAAAAGCACTTGAATAAACAGGTATTGTTAGATTTACATTCTGTCTGTATTCGTTGTCTCATATTAACGATTATTGGATACTTCTGGAATATTCTACACATAAATGTAACATTTTTAAAATATTTCCGTTAAATTATAGCAAGAACCCTTCATTATAAGGGATGACGAAGCGCCCAAAGGCTTTAAAGGGTACTGTATCGACCTCATAGAAGAAATACGACAAATTGTTAAATTCGATTATGAAATTACATTGTCACCGGATGGCAATTTCGGTACTATGGACGAGAATGGCAACTGGAACGGCATTGTTAAGGAGCTTATCGATAAGAGAGCAGATATAGGGTTGACCTCATTATCTGTAATGGCAGAAAGGGAAAACGTCGTAGATTTCACAGTGCCTTATTACGACTTGGTTGGAATAACAATATTGATGAAGTTGCCGAGGACACCTACGTCTTTGTTCAAATTTTTAACGGTCTTGGAGAATGACGTGTGGTTGTCAATATTAGCGGCGTATTTCTTCACAAGGTTAGATATTTTGACTTTTATAACAGGTTTTGCGCATTACATAAGCACATATTATGTAACCATTAATTTATCACTTTTTTCTTTCTTTATTCAAATAAATAGGTAATTTACGCAAATTTATACTAACTTGTAATCGTACAAATTTGTAATCGTACAAATTTGTAATCGTATTGGCGAGCAAAATAAAACAGGAGGTTAATAAATAAAATGGTGAAACTTAAAATTTTTAAAATCTTACAAATATTATAAAATCTGTTCACTAATATTTGTCGTGTTGTGAATTATGTAATCGAATTGCACTGCGATCCCATATTTCAAATTTGTACTTTATTATGTACTTGTTGTACTGAGCGCCGCAGATTAAATATATGTTACGAATTAGTTTCTAATTTTAACAGTTTAAGAGTTTAATAGTATTTATATTGTGAAGAAAACCGAAACGTTATTGTTTAATGAAATATTCAATTCAGTTGAAGGCGAAGGAACTTGATTCAGCTAGGAGAATGGTTCGTTGGTTATTCTTGACATTTCACACGATGCACGATCGATAGAATGCCCACCGAATCCATTATGTATTTGTTATCAGATTTCGGAACGAGGTCAAATATTCTGACATTTCTGACATGTTTTAACTATTCATGTAATAGGGTTACTCACTCGACTTGCTTTTTCAGCTGGACGGATATGCGGATCCGTTAATAAGTATTAAAAATAGTATTTTCGTATTATAATGTAGGTAATAGGTATTGTTTTTATGGTAAGTTTGTCGAAGCGATTGTAATCAAACTTGGTCTTTATTCAAAAAATATAAAAAGAACAATTCATTTTAAAATGTTGATTTTTTCTTTAAATTCGACAATGTATTGGAAAGTCCAAATTGTCTATGCCTCTTTTGGTGACTTCTTTTTTTCTGTGCTTTTATTAAAAACTACCATTAAGCAGAATTCCCATTATTGGAAGCGTCGCGTCACACCACATAACCTTTTCGCCGCAACAGTTTAATATTAAGTTCTATTTTCATTACTTAACGTGCCAATTTGAATATAGAAAATCGACAATAGAGTTATACAAGTTTAAAAGGGCGGGCGTCTTTACATTTTCTGCATATGAATTTGCACTTTAGTTAATGGAGATATAGCTCAATATGCTAGTAAAATAAAGCGTTGCGTTGAATTGGGCCTCAATGTTCTGGTTAAATGTACCATTTTTTTTAAACATGAATTAACGAATCACGTATATTTATTATTGAACTCGAAGTGTCGTCGGAATGCTAAATTTAATCGTAATTGAACGCTACTTTAGTTTAAATGTTGTTTTAAATTCATTCGTTCCTACATTCCACGCTGAATGCTGTCGAGCTTAAATTGGATTGGCAGAAATGCTTTTTCTTATATTTTCTTTTAAAATAATTCACAACCGTAACATCTGGGTAACTTGTACAAATGGAAGTTAAGAATAATTTTTATTGCATTTAAATATTTCAATTCAATTTCTATTTCAATTCGATTAATTATTTCATATCAATGCTTATTTAAATAAGTGTTTTACTTAAAATGTCAGTATGTATATTATTTTATTCGTTACCTAAATTTAGGTAACGAAACTTTAACGAAAAAAATATATAAAAAATGATTATAATCAGAAACGAAAAGATCTAAAAATTATTTAGTCCGAAATATTTCTGATGATTATTAGCTAATGTTATCAGACTGCCTCGTCGGTAGTGTTAGTTACAAGCGCGACTGCCCGATCGATAGGTTTTAAGTTCAAATCCGGGATCCAAGCGCTAAGAATTTTTCTAAGTTAGATTTTCTAGTAGTAGCTCGGAACATGGTTATGCGCCCGGTGTATGGCAATAGACTCCACCTACCACCTATTACATAGTGGAGCGTAAATGTAAACACTTCTGCCTACCTTTTTTGGGAATAACAGCGTAGTGTTACGAATCGTCTTACCTGAGAAGAAGTATCAAATTATAGCAATTGTATTGACAAGCCTTTATTAATTTCCACATACCCACAATCTCAATTCTCAACACTTTCCAATATTTAGTGAACCTGATAGAACATTCTGGAACTGTTGCTTCTAGGACTAACTTACTGCGCCCTGTTCCAGCTTCCTGATGTGGGTCTTTGACAGGTGGAGCCCTTACAGCTATCAGAACAACCGCGAGAAGTACAAGGACGACGAGGAGAAGAGAGAGTTCACGTTGAAAGAGTGTCTCTGGTTCTGTATGACGTCACTAACGCCTCAGGGCGGGGGAGAGGCGCCGAAGAATCTCTCAGGGAGGCTGTTGGCTGCGACCTGGTGGCTCTTTGGGTATGTTTCATATTAAAGGCTTTTTTGGAAAAGATAAAAAATCATGGTCCCAATCGACATTACTGGACATTTTTACTTCGAATAGATTTCGTTTTAGACAACACTCAATAACTAATTTTAAAGTTACTTGTATTAATTTATAAGCCGATTTCCTATGTTATTTTTGAAATATATATTATTCAATTTACTATTACTCCGCGTCAGGGCGCAATAAATGCAGTAAGAGATGACTGAACCTTGCCCTGGTATGGGTTCGTCTCACAAACACGACTAAATGCCCTGAATAACAGCATAGGCAGTGCGAGAAGCTGGGCTTTGCAATGCGTATGCCCAGTGTCGGGATTTTGGGCAAAAGGAAAGCTATTATCCACCAGTGAACTATAATAGGCTAATGATGAAAACTCCCTTTTTATATTTCGCTTGTCTACTAGGAACTATAAAGTCGTATAAATATAATATCGATATTTAAGATTTACAATCAGATTAATATAATTTTTGCGATTATTATCAAATTGTTTTGACAATATACAGTGTCAGATTATGATTGATTCGAATCTAAGAATGTACGTAATATGATATAATATATAGATAAATGATTATTTTAATTTTTTACATGTCAACGAATTAGCTGACCGATTTATCACACAATGTACAGCCAATACCACTTTGAGCGTTTGAAACGTACCTAAATATTTACTGAAATGATGTAAGCGAAGTCTAGAATGGAATTTCGGAAATTTCAACATTCAGGGAGTGAAATAGGAGTTGAAAGTTAATATTGAACGAAGGTTTTCACGATCATAGACGATGCGGATTTTTAATCACTGCCTATCTGTATGTTAACTAGGGATAGTGTTGCCAACTCCGATGATTTAAAAAGCAGTAATATGGTGCTAAAAGAGCAGAAAATATTGAATCAGTCTATATGAAACGTTACATTGACTGTCTGTTAAAAATCAAGTCATATTAGTTATTTTAAAAGGTATATTTGATTTGAGTACCTATAAAATTCATTGTAATAGAAAGAAGATAATAATGAAACGAAATAAACATTTATGAGTACTGTTTTCTATTGATAAATCACTGCTTATAGTCATAAAGATGCTGTATACTATATAATATTGAAATGACCAGATCACACTTATTTTATTCAGATGTAAAGCACGTAAATGAGAAATGATTGATTGAGTTCATGATAATGTAATTTCCTTTCGCGGGGAATTCCCCATTCATAAATCTACAATCTATGATGGACACGGACATGGTCCTGCGGTTGAGGATTCCCTGGAATTTCGATAAGCGTATGCACTGACGTCTAGTTCCAAAATAGTGGGGTTGATAACGCTGACTAAACATGGCAATGAGTGTATGAATATAAATAAATTCTATACAAATGTGAATTTATAAAAACTGATCACTAAACATTGACTCTATGTCATTATTTAAATTTACTTCTCAATATAACAATAAAAATAAAAAAAGTAAATTATTAAGTAATCGAATCATTTAAAATCTTTCCGTGTCTTGCGTCAGTTTTATAATCATCGCGTCTTACACGGCGAACCTGGCCGCTTTCCTGACGGTGTCGCGGCTGGACACGCCCATAGAGTCGCTGGACGACCTCTCCAAGCAGTACAAGATACAGTACGCGCCGCTGAACGGCTCCTCCGCCATGACGTACTTCGAGAGGATGGCGCATATCGAAGTGAGATTTTACGAGTAAGTATGCACGACCGCCGAATAATGTCGATCACACCGTTTGACCGATTTGAATTTACACATAGCCCGTACTGTAACACTAGCGTCCGCGTGGGATTTAACATATTCTAAAATGAAAGTGGCCTAAGTTACTCCTCGTTACATCAGCTATCTGTGAGTGAAAGGCCCGTCAAAAACGGTTCAGCCGTTCTAGGGATAAGTCGGACAAGCAAATAGTTATATTTAACCTGTATGCAAACGTATGCATTTAGTAAAAAGCGGTAATTTTACAAACAGACTCTCCAATTGCATGTATTTGTAGTGTTTTAAGAACATGTATAGTAATTTTAAATGCAACTCTGAGAGTTATTCATGTACACGATTTTAATATTTGGTGTAAGTTAGCGTCGAACCTACGGTGTTTAGTTGAGTGTTCAAGGTCACCTAATACTGGACCAACAGACCAGTTAATATAAAATGATTTGTGTAACAGAGTACTCTAGATTTCATATGGTTATGTTGTATTCTTTTCAAATTAAAGCGATTCTTCAAAAATAAAATAAAATGAAACCAATAATATTTTATATGGAACACTTGACCTATGGGTAGAAAATGACAAATCGTGTGTTTATTAGTTATTAGACGTTTAGAAAAGAAAGTTTGTTTAATTATCATCCGTATAATTTATCATATTAATACATATTATTATGCTCAATTATATAACAATTAAATTAAACAATAATTAAAATATACAACAATTAAATTAAACATTGCGTTTTTTTTATTTTACTGTAATTAAATAAAAAGTTATTTCATTCCTATGTATTACCGAAAGGCTTAGTAAATTCTTCAAAAGCAATCCGTTATCATTGTTATCAGTCATGAACTCCTTATCAGAGATTAAAACATTGTCATTGTGCATATCTATTCTTAGACACCGAATTTTCATTTCGTTTTAAAATAATATACAAAAATCTTATTGTTTTGACTTGACCATTTCCAATGAAAATGAATTTCTGTATGAGCTCTTTTTACATTTAAATAATTTTAGGTATTATTAATATGTAGAAATGTTGTTAAAACACGCGAATTCGTCTTGACACAATTTTATTAATTTTCTTCGTTTGAAATATACCACAACTTCTTTCTTCCAAAATAAACGAAGATAATAATCATCATCTATAATCACATTCGTCTCCGCAAGCTGTGTCGGGACGAGTTCCTTTACAATTTTACTGTTTCTCGTGAATGTATATGCATTATGATTGCGTATCGACCAGCTTGACTCACGTTTCATTTCTTCTTTAGGACCGGTCTAGTTTCAATCCTGTACAAGGTTTTACTTAATCTCTCAGTTGGCCGATTGCGGCCAAATTAGTTATCACAAAGACCTTTACATATGTCGGTACATATACCGCGTGTAAATTGCAAAGTAACCAATAGGTGTTATGAGGAATATTTGACGAACACTTGGTTACTAAAGTAGAAAATAATTTTGCTATACTCTTAACATAAAAAGTACCTTTATTAAAACAAAAGATATACTGCAAGTTAGTACAACGGATATTTCATAGAAAAAAAAATCACGGCGGTAACGATAAATGCATTTCGATCCATCAGGATATGGAAGGAGATGAGCCTGAACGACAGCTTGAGCGACGTGGAGCGCGCGAAGCTGGCCGTGTGGGACTACCCGGTGAGCGACAAGTACAGCAAGATGTGGCAGGCGATGAAGGAGGCGGGGCTGCCCAACAGCGTCGCGGAGGCGCTCCAGCGAGTGCGCGACTCCAAGTCCTCGAGCGAGGGCTTCGCGTGGCTCGGCGACGCCACCGATGTCAGGTAGGTTCGCGATAGATTTGTACGAGCACGAGCCGGGCTGTGAACGCGGGAGTGTGCTTCGCTCGTCTGCCTACCCCCTCGGGTCACAGGTGTTGTTACGTTGCCGTGTGTGGCCAGGTACCACGTGCTGACCAGCTGCGACCTGCAGATGGTGGGCGACGAGTTCTCCAGGAAGCCGTACGCGATCGCCGTCCAGCAGGGGTCGCCTTTGAAGGATCAGTTCAACAATGCGTTAGTATTGATTTAATTCAGTCAACGTAGAGCGCGATGAATGAAGCTCGATCACCTCTGCCTGCCCTGTAAGAAACGTAGTGTGGTGTAGGGGTAGTGTTATAATAAAATATTTTATAAAATTATGCATATATATATATGATGCATACATAGTTATTCGTAATCGTGTTATATTATGAGCGAATATTAAGAAATAGGTGCCAATACTAAAATAATATTGCCTTTTATAACTAACGGAATTCATAGTTATCTGTATATATGTATGACATCATATACGAAGCTCATTTTCGTGTGATTCGCGCAACGTCTTATAATAACGGCCATGTTGGGTCAAAGATGTTCGCTCACAATAAGCCAAAAATGTTAAGAAATATATTGTTTCTTTATGAAGAATTAGCATTGGCTAAACATACAATCCGTGATAATAATTTGGCAGTCTCAATCAATGAAATGCAGAACAAAACATTGTCGACTAATTGGAAGCGAAAAATGTTCCTTTAAATAAATATGTTTCTTAAAGTGATATAGAGCAATGTTAAGTATGATAAACAGAGATACGAAGTAGCAGTGATGGATGACATGGCGTAATCAAAAGATAAAAAAGTCGTTCTTCTGCCTTACAACTGCAGATTACATACAATTAGATTAATATGAATGCAACCCTCATAATGTGAATCGTCAAGTAATAATATGTAAAGATACAGTTGGATCTAAAGTTTGAAAAAGAGAAAGAGTCTATAAAAGCAATACAGCATTCGAATGAAAGGCGAAATAGCAAAAAAATTCTAATGTGTATAACAATTAAACCTGTTGAAAATTGGCAAAATTAACAGTAATCATGACATAGACATGTAATCTATCACAAAATATATTTGGGGATTTATAGACAGCTCAAGAATTACACAAGACAGGTATTTCAAGTCCGTAGCAGTCCAATTCAAAACAGCATAGTCATTTCGATGTCACAAAACAGTGTAGTCAGCGGTCAGAATGCATGTATGTTAATTGGATGGTGGTGGACGGCCTTGCTTTAAACCTTGGGGGTTATTTCAGCACGTGACCAACAAAGGAAACTATTAATTTTATTGAGCTGTAATGAATTAATTCCTGTCAATCATTTATCCCGATAGCGACATCTATCTTTATTAGAAGTAATATTGAACATATTTAGTTTAATTAATCATCAACAGATGGCGTGTTCAGTATATAAAATAGCAATACGAGTGTTTAAATATAATCGTACTAATTTTGTACTTAAACATCGCAGAAGTGTGCACAACGTGAACGTTATGTTAAATTTAGAATTTTCTCTATCAATATACCAAGAGTGCGAAAATCTTGTAATTGTATTTCTCTTTGGAGGAGTTATAGAGCAAAATAATTCCACTGTTCATACTAGTTTACTCGTATTGAAAATAGTA
>DWEI01000068.1:0-31025 GCA_018245875.1 Mysoria ambigua | reverse complement strand
TCGACCCGGGAATCGAACCCGGGACCTCTCGATCGGCAGTCGCATCTGCAACCAACACGACCAACGAGGCAGTCAAGAATAACTTCTAAATAATTTCTACATGCTTCACAAATCTAAGCTAGAAAAACTGCAAGCTGAGTTTTAAATGAAAATTTTAATCGGCAATTAAAGTTTCAATCTTGTTGAACAGAAACATTCACTTTATCAATGTAACGCTGTGAACTTCACATCCTAACTTTAAGATATAATACTTTATCGTTCAGTGTCACTGAATGACAATAAACACTGTTTCTGATAGTTTACTATTTATATGATGTCAGTAATTAGCCTAAGTTTATCTTAAAAGATACGTACGATAAGAAAAGCAATTGTTCTTATCATCTTTTTGTATGTCATCGTGAAGCACTACACTCACGGCGTCCTCATTTAACAATCTGTTGCGGAGACCGAATTCAGATAAATGACAGTTTTAACTTCATCAGATAGAGAGGAACTTTCATTGTTTTTTTTGTATTCCTTACCGATTACATTTTGGTTATTCTTTGAAAAGTAAAAACGCAATTATGTAGATTAATTTATAAAAATGTTCGAGATCTTCGGATATGAGTGTGATTGATTAAAATAGTTTAATTTAACTCACAAACACATTTTACCTTCGAGTTAAATTATGCAAAAAAAATTATCTTCACATTTATTAAATATAAATATGAATATGAATGTATAGGTAGAGATATGTAATACACTCCCACGATCCACTTGTTGAATTTTACATCCCACTATGGAATAGGAGGTGAGCCTACAGCCATATACTAGGCACAAATCCAGACTCCTAGTTATTCCTCAAAAATGTAAGTAAAAATTCCAATTCAATTACAAGGTAGAAAGGGTTTTTTATTTTAAAGTTGTTTTCAAAATTAAATTTATTTTTGGAAAAATACTTTCTCTAATTGAATGTAATTTAATTCTGACAATGACCTCTTTCATCATATCGATAAAAAATAAACAGTTTTACAGATATTTTGAAATAATGTAGTCATTTATAAAAATATGTTGAAAAATAGAGGTAACCCAAAGCCTATCAAATGAGTCAGTCACTGAAACCCTAATAAGTAAAGTTTAGGGAAAGTAAGTATTAAAATTCTCAATGCAATCGGCCAAATGAACCGAGTTCATACTAACCTTCGATTACGACACCGATAGAGTAGACACGCAACAAAAAATCAGTAGATACTGCTTAAAAAAGTTTACATAAACATTTCTACTTGCAGAAAGTTACGTAGCATTGACAGTTTAGTGCCTTAGATTACAGTCTCCTACTTCGAGTCTCTGTGTTCGAATCCTGTCGCGCACTCTTTATAAAATTAAACACGTTGTAAGATTAAAATATGATTTGTTGTAACTGTGAATGGAAATATAGTGAAGTAATCTGCATATTTGATATTTTGAATTAACTGTACTTCGTATTTTGCTGCTAAATAATATTGTATTTTGTTAATTAAATTAATTATATTATTTTAAATATATTATTAATTGTACTTTTTAACCTAAGTGAAGGCTACATGGACGAAATGTATGAAATAACAGATTATTATTACCTATATGTATATCATTCTGAGAGTACATCTGTGGCAAACATTGAAACGAGGCAAGATTGAAAATATGAATTATGATTATTATCTTACCTTCTACAGATTACAATTGTAATTATCGTTTTTTTTTATTCTTAAAATGTAATAAATACAGTCAATTGAAATCCATATTTAATCTTACCTAACGTCAACAAGCAACCGACAGTCTGCCACGAGTAGAAAATAATTTGATGCATGCGCAGCGCGGGAATCATTTGCACAAACTCTCAGGGCAGGCCGATGCCCAGCAGTGGACTGCAATAGGGTGATGATAATGATGATGACGTAGAAAAAGCATGTCGTATATTTAACGTGTATGTATCGGTGCTCTCTGCTTATGACGAAAGGTATCAAGCGTGACGATAAAATAATAATGTTAAAATTAAAAATTACAATGGAATTAAAAAAAATATCGTATAGACACTCCATTGATCTTCTGTGATCCGCAGTACAATACGCGCCGCGGAGAGACCATCGCAACTTACTTCTGATTAACTTTGTTTTTCATGTTCCACTTTATATTTTTATAAATAACACTACATCTTCATTTCCTTTAACATATAGTTCAAAAGGTTTCAAAGCACTCTTTCTTGCTTCCTCGCCTAGCCTTTAAAAGATGTCTTATTTTACAGTTATAATAGGCGGAATCCCACGTCAGTGGGATTCCGCCTAATAGAATTTTTAAAGTAACATTTTATTTTAATATACATTGTATAAGCGCAAACGTAACTGGTGAAACGCAGCATTGTACTAAACTTCTCTACTTATCTCTTTAAGGATTACAGGCGTGTTTATTATTTTATTCTTATCAAATTCTATATAATTCCTCTGGATCTCACATCTCACATCAAACTCGAATCTACTGAACTAATCGACGTCGACATAAATTAAAACTAATCCGTTTTATACCATTTCAAAACGACATCCGTACGTTAAAGGCAATCATTTGACCCTACGCGTGTAAACACTCAACAGTATGGTCCAATTTCAATAAACCCATGAAATCTCACTGTACGGCGACGCCACAAGATTGTTGCCACGACCCGAACACTTCCACGGCGGCACTGATATCACATTACTTTAATTGATGTCGACTCCGCTGGATCACTTATTTCGAGGGCCGTTAACCCGAGAACGGGGTGTGGGGCCGAACGCACCGCTAGTGCCCATCGAGGAAAAATAAATCTACTAGTGTTGCATTGGTAAATTAAACGTAACATCACGCCTGTATCGACCGAAGAGTGAAGCAGAGGATTGTAGTACGCTTCCGCGTTTCACCAGATATGTTTCTGTCCCGCATCTGTCACGCGTATATCTAGCCTGCGAGCGATAACCAGAAATTTAAAGTTACCGGGATTCGAACCCGGGACATCTCGATAAGCAGTCACGCTGGCGACCGTTACACCGACGAGACCATAAATTTTATTGATGGTAATAAATAAATACCTTCCAAACTAGGCGGCATCTGTGCAATGTGTGACGGGACGGTTGGAAAACTACATGTCTATAAATATATATTTATGATTGCACCGTTGGTAGAGTGGTTGTAAGTGTGACCGCAGATCAAGAGGTCCAGACTCAAATCCCGAGTCAGGTACGATTATGTATTTCTAATTTAAAAGTTATAGTTAAAATTTACAGCAGTAGCGCACAGTAGCAGCCTTATACCTTATTCTACGGTGAAAAGTATACGTAACTGGTGAATCTACACTCCTCTGCCCGCCTGTTCGAGTATAACAAACGTGATGTTACGTCTGCTATAAACAATCAATTATAAAGTCGACCTATAAACAGCTATAAAGTTTGCTAAAGTGAAAATCCGAACGCATGCATGATATTTTCCTGTTATTTATTACGTCCGGATGACAAGTCGTGATCTATCGTGCCAATTCATTTGTTCTAAGCGTCGACCGTTGACAGTTTCAGATATCGCCCGGCCGATATGTTTCGCTCGCGGGCACTCTGAAATTTCTCCCATTCGACAACAACATGTTGAAACATGGATAAATGAAAAAGATCGTTTTTAAATGGCCCGTTGTGTTTGTTATAATTAACTGTAGTATATTAAGTCGGTATAGAATTGTTAGATTTTCATCGATTTATTTATAAAACAGAATTTTTTGTTAATCGTTACATTTATTTAAAAATCAACAATTTGTACGTAGGTATATTCTTATAATTACCACTCCTTTGCTTGTGTACATAATTATAAATATAACAATAATTTGATAATAAGAACCTTGTTCCTATATATTTAAATAATGCAATTATTTCTTCGTACTGTGTGAGAAGCATAATTGGGTGGACTTTATTTATTAAAACTTTATTTTCTAAGAGTGTACCGTACCAAGTTCATTATAATTTTCATTAATACATTTTTTTGTAACACCAAATTCGGACGGTACAAAGGCGCATTATACTTAATAGCGTTTTCTCCATTCAATCCTTAATAAAATAGGTGAGATGCTCGCTCACGAGGAAGTCACAAGTCTCCGAAACATAGATGTTGGTAAATCAATAACCACTGCCTACCCCGTCAGGACCATGGCGTTACGGTACAATAATGAATGCCCAGTCAAGCTCTACACTACACAACTACAATAAGAGTACACAGATATAATGTAACAGAATCAGGTCGCTGTAGGCGGCCATCAATCAATCCGCTCAGCGAAACACTGAGCCCCAAACGGACCGTAAATTTGGCCATCACCACCTCGGCTATTAACAGCCTCACATTTAGTGTTGCCTTCTGGCGGGTGACGTTACACACACACTTTTTTAATTTATAATTATTCATTCAATTACCCTTTATTGTAAAAGTACAGTAAGCTAAATTGACACTTGGTGATCCTCTCTACCAGCCAATATTTGATTTTATCGAAAAAATCAAGGTGTAGTGAATATGAAAGGATTCTTGTTTATTTTTCATGAACAAACAAGAAAAATCTTTACATGAAAAATACAATATGTTCTTAATTCATTAAAAAAAATAACCAATTAAAAAACTTCACATGAAAAAATATAAAAAACGTAACTTCACGCCTGTAATCCCCGAAGGGATAGGCAGAAGAATGCAAAACATTCCCACGATTCACCGGTTACGTTTACGTCCCACTATGTAATGGTGGTGAGCCTATTGCCATGCATCAGGCACATATCCAGGCTCCGAACCACTACTAGAAAATCTAAGTTAGAAAATTTTTGTAGTGTTCGACCCGGGAATCGAACCCGGGACCTCTCGATCGGCAGTCGCATCTGCAACCAACACGACTAAGGAGGCAGTCAATTATCTACATATGTGTAAATATACTCTTATATGCCCTTTCTGTACAAATGACTTTGGATTGGATTTGGACGTCCATATTTTACTGAACGGGTAAGCAAAGGAGTATAGTACTTACAAATTTCACCTGCTATGATGTAGGTATGTCCGTAAAGAAATAGGAAGTTACTCTCTATAGAAATTGGATTTTTACCCAATATATACCATAGATACACTAACGAAATGTACGGTCTTGCTTTTTACAAAATTATTATATATTCGCGAGCATGTCAATAATGAAAAGGAACAATAATGAGAAACAGACAAAAAATTACCTAATTTAGACGTAATAACATAAATCGCAATATATTTATTCAACTATAATTCCGCTTGAGGTCTGTCCGATATGAATTTAAAATTTATTTCTTTGCTAATGAATTTCTCGTTACTTTTTGCGTCCAACACGTATTCTTGCAACACGTGTCATTCAATCTCGAACGGTTGCTGTGTCAAATATGAGCAAACTTTATTATAAGTGCGATAGATAAACACCGCGTGCGAATGGCATTATCGCCGCACTGGGCCCGTCCAGTGCATAACGTGCGCTGACTGCCAACAAGCGTTGTGCATGCCACGTGATGTTTGCATTTTAATAATACGCTTCACATTCAACAAACGTAATATTAAGATTACGTAAACAGCTTATACGTAAATTTAAAGCAGATTTATTTTTTGCAGTGAAAGCCTGGTGGTTTGAAATTCGATCTCTCACTCCGGGTGACCGGGTTAAAATCTCTGGCGCGCACCTCTTTAAAATGTGCGTTTAAAGTTTAAACCTGCATACCTTAGAGTTCTAAAAAAAATTGTTCTCTAAGGTGTGTGAAGTCTGCCAAAACGAACTTGGCCAGCGTGGCAGACTATGCCTTATCCCTCTTATTCTGGGAGAAGACCCATGTTCTAACAGTGGAACGATAGAAAGGTCGATAGAGATTATTTTTTTATAGACAGATAAGAATCTTGCCACCCCATAGATTATTGTTGATGATGATAATATTATGACCGTATGCATCACGGTCACCATAGCATTCTAGATAATCAAGTTAACGACAATCTAGTAATGAATGATCACATGTTTAACAAATGCCACGCTTGGCATGAGATTGGAGGTGAAATAATATATGTCGATTTATTCGGCCTAAGATTCAGCGCCTTTACTCGCATTAACGTTGGCTACATTTCACACTGGACTGTAATAGGCTGTGGTGATATTGTACAAATTTTCTTTTTCTCGAACTTCGCTATGGAGCTACTATTATTTCATAGTTTTGAGTTCCTTTTAATGAAAAGGATTGTATATACTGCAGTGAAATGTGATTCCCGCAAGAGACTGATTCCAAATCGAATCTCAGTAATATCAACGGCATTCGAAAAGCCGAATTGATTGGGTTTTCTACATGTTTATGTAGTGTACACAATTATCTAACTATTACTGGGAAAAATTAAATTACAATCGGGTACGAACAATAGAACTGAATTAATATTTTAATGTATTCAAGATAATTAGCGCAAATCAAACCCGCCAACATTAATTATCGCAAAATGGCAAACAATCGTTTAATTACCGAATGGCATGGAAACCACCAAATTAAGCGGCTACAAACTCCTGTGTCGTTAATATTGTACATTTTAAAGTAAAATTTTGCCAATTTAACGTAGACTTTTTTAAAGTTTTCATAAATATTTTATCACTCGATTAACGCAATACAGGATCCACTGTGTGCCGTAACATTACGCCTATAATTCCCAAAGAGTCAGACAGAGGCATGTAGTACACATTCACGTTTACGTCCCGGCTACGTCTACGTCCACCGTACGGACTAGGCGGTGAATCTATTGCCATCCACCGGGCACATTCCCAGACTCCAAACCGCTACTGGAAGATCTAAATCAGAAAATCCAATAATAGTGCACGACCCGGGTGTATAACCGAGTACCGACGCACTTGCAACTAACACGACTACAGCATAAATAAACCACTCCACTTTATTAATATTGTACTAATCCACACTCTTACAAATCGTCCATATTCTTATAAAATCGCAAGTGTAATGCAACTTCGCTTATAAACGACGACGTATCGTGTTAACTCACGGAAGCGAAACGTGGCGCCCCTGAAGTTCATTAAACTACACAAATTCCATCTCGAGTATTAAGTAACATAGCTCCAGTCAGGAAGTCGCAGACTTACGCGCTACGTATTATTAACAACAATATTACATGTTTACTTTTGGGTTCATATATTTCCTATTATATGTATTATCATAATTATAATCAACCGTTTTATAGTTCCTACTGTTGTAAATATACTCTCTTATATTGATAAATCCAGCCTCTTATTTCCGGAATCTGCGTTGAAATCTAGATGCGCAACTCCTGATATATAAATTACTCGATTGCAAGCTACCTTAAGGTCTCGAATTTCCAACAGTTTATATTAATATAACAAGTGATTGAAGGATTAGGTTGTGAAAAAACTGCTTAACCTACAGTCTTATATGTATTATTCTGTCTAAGACATGCATTTTACCAAACCAAGTATGAGTAGCGTAAGAGACAACGCTTAACAATAAATATGATAGTAATTTTTCTCAACGTTTAAACAAAGAACAAATAAAAGAAGGTAATGGAAAATTGGGTAAGAGCAATAATAAGAGAAGTAAATTCAGTTGGGCATCATTTCAATTTGATATACACGATCGAATTCAATGTAGCTGGGTGTACGTAAAAGAAGTTTTTTCGTTTATAGAAACAGGAAAATGTGATAAAGCAGAAAACGCGCTCCACCTGAACGAGAAGTTATTTTATATCGCACTAAATATTTTTCCTTGCACGGCACAGAAACAAAACTTCACCTGTTTTTCTGTGTTGCTTTTTATACGATAATAAAATGAATATTGTTCTACTTTATGCTGGCGGAAGGATTTTCCAAGGTCACAGTGAAGTGACTTAATATGAAATGAGCTTGTTTTATTTATTGATTATCTATTTTATTCATCATGCTATTCATTATCCTATTTATCATCCTATTCATCATTATTTTCATCACCCTATTCATCATTCTATTCATCATTCTATTCATCATCCTATTCATCATTCTATTCATTATCATTGTCGACTCATTTATCGTTTTAGTACAAAACTCAGGTTTGTTTTAGTATGAGAAGAGTGAAAGCGATGGTCCGCCACGCTGGCCAAGTACGATTTGGCATTCATCAGATGTCTTAGATATTGAAATACTGTTAAGATATATAGCTTACCTTGAGAACATTAAGTTTTTTTAAAGTGCAACTATATTCCTTATATACGTTGATTATTTTTCCTTTAAGGTTGGATTTAAAAAAACAAATACTAATGAATAATGTATTTCAAAATGAATCTGACACATCCAGATGTTATTTACATCAAAAAATAACGCCGCTAACAAACTTATCGAATCAGTATTTATTATACAGCAATCTATTCCCAGTTCGTAACTAAAAATTACCGGCAGCGCAACCATCTCGCTTCCGAATCCCGGTAGAGTTGACTTAATCATAAGAACGGGCCGCGAAAATCGCTCCAAGTGTAACGAGCCCCCCGGGAGGGGGCTACCGGCCTTCTCTAGATCTCTTTAACTCTACATTCTGAGCTTAACCACCTATTCCCGTAGATTGACGAAAAGTCAGCGCGGCAGACTAAAGACTTAACCCTTCTCGTACTGAGAGCAGAATAGTATACAACAATAGAAATATAGTGTATCACGCGTAATATTTATAATATCATGCATTATTCAGAAAAATTACCTGTAAAATATTAAATAGTGAAGTGTTTATTAAGAAACAATGATAATAAAAAATCTGCCTCGTTGGTCGTGTTGGATGCTAGTGCGAATGCCGATCGGGAGGTCTCTGGTTCGATTCTCGGGTCGAACGCTACAAAATTTTCTAATTAGACATTTTTCTGTTAAAAATCTAATTAGAATTCTAGTAGTGGTTCGGAGCCTGGATATGTGCCCGATGCATGGCATTAGGCTCACTACCTATTACATAGTGGGACGTAAACGTAACCGGTGAAACGTGGGAGTGTTCTGTATACCTCTGCCTATCTCTTCGGCGATTACAGACGTGAAGTTACGTTCATTAATTCCTATACTCTATATACGTAAATTTATAGTAAGACAATTATGCTGGATGCGGCAAACCGACCTACACATGTCCAGCAGCGCACCGAGATAGGCTGATGATGATGAAATAATAAAAAATATGTACACTCGTAAACATTAACTAACAATCTTATTCATCATCTAACTGACATCATGTAACTGATCCTAACAGTACTATTGGAGGCCTGGTGCCTATTACGTGAATATAAAAAAAAAATACTAAAATGACATTTTGCTAAATCAATCACACACTCTGTCCGACTGCCGCCACGTCTGTAACAGAATCGGCCATCATAATATTTCGTTTTGTTTGTAACTCTTTATACAGTCGAGTGGATCATAAAAACGGGCCGCGAGAATCGCTCCGGGCGTAACGAGTCCCGGGGGACGGCGCGCGGTCGGCCGCCTGCCGCGTTCTCTAGCTTGGTCGGGAGCTCGGCTGCCAACTCGCCCCGATCGCGCTCCGAGCGGGCCTAACGGACGAACAAAACGGTCGGTACTAAAATGTTAACTGTTTTTTTTAATGAACCCAACATTGATATTCGGGTGGCAGTTATGTTACAGAACTAGACTGGTTACTTTACCGTTTTGAATGACTTCGTTTTAGAATAGATTACTTCATAAATACTAGCATGTGTGTCTCGTCGATCGTTTTGATGACAAGTGTGACTGGTGTCGTGTTGATTGCAATTGTGACTGGCGATCGAAGGGCCCTGCGTTCAGACCCGTGTCGGGCAGTATGTACTCGGCGTGCGACAATATACTAACCACCTGTTCTAAAGTCGTGGCAAAGTGTGGCAAACTCCTCTTTTAAAAAAAAATATATATCGTTCTCAATAATGTTGTCTTAATCGTGTAAGGTGTGCTAACATGCACTTGGCCAGCGTGGCAGACTATGGTCTTAGCTGTTCTCGTTCTGTATGAAAACTAGATCCAAATATTGCGACAACGAACAGGGTGATGATAAACTTGTTCATTATTTTTTGGTACAACAACTGCATAATTCCTGTAAAAAATTAAAAAACATTGTTTCAGTTATTATAGAAATTACAAATGACTTTATTATTATTGTTCAGGTAATTTCAAGTTACTTTTCTGTAACTAAATAAAAAATAAAACTTTGTTGAACTTCAACCACTTATTAATAATAATAAAATGAGGCACCTACAGCTCCTCAAACGGGCATTACAGCTGAGCACAGGTGACCTTGAAACGCAACAAACAAAACGCTTCCAAATCTCGCCAGAGCTGACATAGTCGTATGAATCAGCCGCGAAAATCGCTCGCAGTCAAACGAGCCCCCGGGGAGAGCCGCGTTCGGCCTCCTCTTGCTTTCTTTAACTCTGAGCCGATGTTAAGCCGCCAACTTGCCCGGATTACAATGGACTTACGCTCTTACGGCGTTTGAAAAAGTTCGCCTCTTAAAGTGTTTTCTGCCTTTTTCTGCCGTAGTTTAAAAATGTTAGCTTAAAGAGCTGAGCCAGTTTCAAACAATCCAACGTATACCTTTTCGCTTCATGCTCGTCTTTCGTTTCCGGTCAGCGTAAAAGCTCGAATCTCGCTGTAAATTGTTATTTTGAGCGCAATGATATGTAGTATAAATATGGTTTAAGTGAAAATCCATTGATTTACGCTATACGAATCAACCTAATAATTGTTGATAGTGTTGTTGAAGGAAGCTATTTTCTGTCGAAGCAAACATTACGTCAAGTAATTTATAGATGTCAGTCGTCATTAAGATCCTGTTACATACGACACTAAACAAATAGGCGCACGCTTAATAATCATTAAAACTTTATAAACAGTCGTATACGCCGAAATCGCGTACCAGCAAAACGGATCGTTAATCACAAGGTGATACAGCTTCGAATCCCTTGTACGATTGTGCAAAATTTGATACGGTAAAATAGGTGTCTGGAGGGCGTGAGGGTATTACGCTGGCTTATGGCACTGTATTAATTTTGAACCGTACTAACTTTGGCGGTGACAGAACTAAGACACCTTCACATAATTCAACTTGTAACGCAAATGAAACTAGCGTTTAATTTACTGTTATAATTTACTAAATTCCTTACCAGTCTATGACTTGTACGGTGGTGTAACTGAACCGCAAGATGTGGCTTTTGGGTACGATTTATCGGTACTACGGCACGCATATCATACATAAATAATAATAATTGCAAAATTTCAGTACAATTTCAACATCTCTATCGATGTCCAATGTTGATATCGGTTAAAAATACAAAATACATGAACGTACGAAATCAATATACATTTACATATGACTACCATTCACGGAAAACTCTATCAAATTCCCTGAATTTTTTTTTTATTAACCAAACATGAGCAGCAGCACGTGAAATTGGCAAAACGGTGAGGAGGAAATCACAAGGAGCATAGCTGCGGCGCGGCCGACTCGCTCCGGGAACTACATTACACTTTACATAAAAAAACATTGTGTTGAACGACAACAGGGCATCAAGTTTCCCAGCGAAGACATAAGCGAAATTGAATTACACGTATTGAAAAAGAAATGTGTAGCTCCTTGGTAGGCGTGGTTTGCTCCAAGACTCCTCCTACCCCGTGGTCCGCGCATGAATCGCGGCGACGTCGGCCGCGGGTCGCAGTCGCAGAGCGCGTCGCCGACGTAAAGTCAGTGCGAAGCCGGACGCGCGTCGGGCCTGTGTCACCCGCGCGCGCAACTTTACAACTCGCCCGCGAGTTCACTTCCAGTTTGTGTTACATCAAACGCGCTTATAAACCGACTTCGCGGCGTTTGACTTTGTCGAAGTTCGATATAACTCTCGCGGACAAACTTTGAAAGTGATATGGAGGGGATGCCATCGAATATTTCGCTAATTACTTCGGACGGTTTTGAGTGAAAAACTCGTTAGGTGTGCTCGAAGGGATGTTAATTTGAATATGAACATATATCGTGTAGAATAGTTATGGATGACCACAATCATAATGAGGTATGGAGGTAATTTTGTTACTAAAAATTGAAAATAATCGCAAGCAATTTTATCAGTTTAATTGTTTATTTTCGTTTTAACGTTTTTTCTCTTTCTAACGACCCAAACATAATATAAATATATAGTTAAAAGTTCTTGATAAGCATCATCATTCATCATCATCATCATCGTCATCGTCGTCATCATCAGCCTATAGCTTTCCGCTGCTGAAAATAGGCCTCCCCTAAAGCATGCCACGTAGCTCGGTCGTTTGATAAGCATATTATATGATAATAACATAATGAGACTAATTAAAGGTGTTTTACTCGAATAGCATTATTTAGTTGTATCTCAAAACCCCTTACGGTTATTTCAAATTTATTCATAGTGGTTAAAATACTAAAACTTCTGTAACAATAGATTGAACACAATGATGTCTTTAACAATGGCTTGAATAAAAATAATGAATGTAACAATGGATTGAATACAACTTTTATTGTATTCAAACCATTTAATTGAACCTAAACACATTTTCACTACTAAATAGTACGTCTATTGAGCACCTACGTAATTATTAAGTGCTCATTTAGTATAAGCCCAACAGTGGGATAAAAGTAGCACGAAAGTCGCTGAATGCCAAATTTTTTGCATTTGATCCTTTCAACATATGATAATAGTCCTTTTACTTTCAGAATTACGAGTACTTATCAAAATTTTATATTATTATTACCATGGAATAATGCGAAACTTCTAGAAGTTAGATAAAAATCATTAAGAGGTTTTTCTCTATGTATATATAGGTACATACCTGTACATACCTGGAGCAGGCAACGAGAAATATAATATTTCTCGTTGCCTGCTCCAAACATACATACCACTTTGTAGCAACTGTAACAAGAAAACTATGAAAGCATGAAAGAATCTAGTGAATTTTCCCTTCAAATGTCATCGAAATGTTACACAGACACAGAGTAACATTTCAACTTGCAAAGGATTCATGTAAGTGTGACGAAGTTATATGTGTCGCATGGTAATGCTCAGTCAGTCGTATTTAATGAATACCACTTGGGCCTATTATCATTATAATATAGTAGGTGCGGTATGAATGTCTGCTTTTTATACAATTCTAAAAAGATAAGCGTTAATGTAGAATGTATTATGAATAATTAAATTACTAAAATATTATTTTTAATAACTTGTATATACTATCATAATTAGACTAACTTAACGCTCTTATAAATACATTTGAAGTTTCTTTTATAAATTCACGCTTGATAACGGCGTATTGATTTCGCTACTTACTGATTCAGCAATTTCTTTTTTCATATATAATTAGACTAGTTCCCTTACAGGGTAGGCAGAGAGCATCGAGTAGCAAATACCTCAGTTAGTGGCGTATTTTGTCTAAATAATATATTAGGTACACAGAATGTGTACTGAAACAAGTTAATCCTAAAATGAAAACCACTTTACACGGGCCTGTGTAATGATAGACGTATTTCATTCCAATATACTTCGTTTATACGTAATTATATGAGTTTACGCGCAGACTGAAATATATAACTCTGCGACAGAGATCACAACAATGAATAAACCAGTAACTGAAAAAAATTCCAGACGTGGCTACTCTAGAAAGATATTTTTATCTTATACGAAAGAATTTTTAATTGCAACGAACTGTCATTGTATGAAGGTAAAACTGCAGGAGCGAAAGTTTAATTATAACTAACGTCATCTGATTTTCTTTATACGAGTACAGCTCATTCTACCTCAATATTCGTTGAAGTTCCCTTTTGAAAGAATAAAAAGGGAAACATGACCGCAAATATTAATATTGACAGCGTAATTTAACGTAGTTACAAACTGGAAGGAAAATTTTCTCTTCCACTCAACTTGGTGTAGCAAGTCTAAAAAGGGAAAAAGTCTCATTCACTGATTAGGTCGGTTATTAATTACGTAGAAACGGGTGGAAGGAACGGGAGCTTGGACTGTTTTTGCTCAGGTCGACACTGGCCAGTAAGGACGAGTGATATTTTACATACAGATGTATCAATTAGTAATTACAATAGATATTTTCATTATAAGATATACTTATAACATTTAAAAATATGTAATTACGTTGTATTAAAATACAAAATAAATATATTTGATTTTTATAACATTGACCATAATAATAGATTTATGTTAAAAACTAAATTTATTGTTCTTATTAAATTTAAAATATTTAGTATAATAATTGTATTATATTAAAGAACTATTTCGCGTATGATTGTTAATATAATACTATTTAATATTTTAGAATGATTTTAATCTATTTTCCTTTTAAATATAAGTTTCTATTTTCCTTTTAAATATCTATTTTACTTTTAAATATAAGTTTCTTAATGGTTTACATACTTTTAGAATTATTAATTATTTCAGTCACTTATAGAATATAGATACTCTTAATTATAGGTTTAATTCCATCTAGCATCGAGTTACTTCAATCTCAACTAAAGTTGAACGAGTGTCTAAGTTGAGTCGCTCGCTAATTTTATAACATTAAAAATAGATCTCATGAGAAGTGTACCACCAGCGAAAGTTGGTCAGCAGTTTAATGTATTCATCTAAATAAGAATCCAGCGTCCGCTTATGAAGAGAGAGTGATGAACGCAGAAGAGACATGTGAACAGAGATTGGCACCCGTGGTTCTCTGTCTACACCCAAAGGCACCTGGCGTGGCGATAAAATAATAATGACAGTAATTATATAAAGAAATGTTGGACTGAATATTTTTATTAACGTTTACTCCATTGAATATCAACAATATATTGTATTCACAAGTTGATGTTTTTGGGAGTTATCTTGTATACGCTATATAAAGTGGTATAAAAAAATATTTTATTTATAATATTTTTATCGTTCATGGAAAACTTCCTAAAAATTCGAAAAACCTTGGATATAAAATATGCCAGCACATTATATGAAATGCACACAAGTTATATGAAATTAACCATAATTACGTCGTCATCCATTTGATATTTAATTTATTACTTCCAGTAAGGTTAACTTGATAAGTGCTGAATGTGTGATTTCAGAATTCCCCAAAAAAAATATATATTTTTAAACAATTAATTATAAAATACTAAATCATTGACAGCAGTGTAAAAATATCCTAATTAAAATAACACTCAATTAAAAACAAAAATGACATTAAAAATGAAAAAATATAAGAAATAAATCTTGCCTCTTCCAGCTTTTATAGACGATCCGTGTCCAACGATAGAGCAATGAAATAGTTGATGTTCATGAATTATATAATGATGTACGAAAGGTGTCTATTATTAGTATTATATACGCAAAGACCCTGATGGGGTAAACAGACAGCACCGAGCGCTTACCTTGTGTTTCTACAGACCTGATGTGCTAATTCTACTCTTAGTCCATCACTTTCTCCTTACATAAAAGTATCAGTTACTGAAGTGAATATATTATACAAAAACAACCTTGGAACGAAGTTAACGTGAACTTGCATAAAACATTCCATAAAGAGTCAATAGATTTTTCATAAGTCGTTCATTAACTTAAAAGCTTCTTGAAAGCCTAACAAGGAACATCGTCAGTTTTATATAAAATGAGAACCAACATAATTTAATATTCCATTCATTTTCTGTATGAATTTCTGTGTACGGAATTTTTTTTTCTAAAAGCTTTGAAAAAATTTCATGCCGATTTATTACGCTTAGCTTTTTATTTTATTTCCTTTCTTGCCTTTAACATAATGGGATTACCATTACATTCACCTTGTTTGGATATTTTATTAAATTGTCCAGAGATAACTTTGCAGGAATAATTTTGATTGGTACATACCTTCGTTATTTATTTTGTTGTGAAGAAAATGTTTTCTTAAAACGTTCTTTAACGCACCGATATTGCAATCGGAATTTTGAAATTGGAATTTTTAGGAATGGCGATTAGAAGAGTTAGTGATGTGCCAGCTGTATTAGAGATGACAATGAGATATATGTATGTATTATACGGTTTTAAAAATGAATAACAACATCCATCGCTTATATTTTCCCTGAGGTGTGAGCAAAGTGTAGTTAAAATATACCAAATAATACAATAAAAAAAGACATGCATTTATTGTATTATTATCACGAATTAGGGAATTTGTGCTTATTTATTAAATTTATAGTAATTTTTAAATCAATGTATATTTTTTTAGAGATATAATTTATTTTATCAGATACGAATACAATCACAGGTACTCAAATTAATATTATTATTATTGCCTTTATCTATTAAGCTATACTTTATACAATTATACGTTTAATACTTAAGTTCTCCCAAAAATTACTCTCATTGTCTAATTACAACCCTTGTATATTAATATCAATATTTTTCCTGAAAGACATTTAAAGTCTGCCGACTCGCACTTAGCCAGCATGATAGACTGTGCCCTTAACCCTCTCTTTCTGAAAGGAGGCCCATTTTCCTACAGCGGAACGATGAAATAATCGAAAAAATATAAATAATAGTAAAATAATATGCAAAACAATAAAAGGAATATAAACATTAAATAAAAAGCTTTACTAAACTAAATCTTATGCGACGAATCTTTACCCTAGAATGTTTAATATTCACATACGCATAAGCCCTTCCATAGTACGATCTGATAGCAGACAATAATTTCTACCCTGACAAGTTCAGGATGTAAAGAAAATCAGTTACACCTTTAGAAAGATAAGGGCCGTTTTATTCGGTTACCTTATCTTAATACTGCGGGGTACATCTAGTAGATTTGTAGTGTGGGCTGAAGTTAGTTTCCTGACCTGTGAGTAATTTAAAGACGCCACCGATAAATCTAGTATATAATGGGTTAGGGGTGTAAAATGGGAACACAGAAAGAAAAAGATATATCGCTTAGATCGGAAAGTATTTTGTCTATTGCATTTTTTGTTAGGAAAACATACCATTTTGCTCGGTATTTGGTTCATTTCTTACATTTTTATCCCTTTTTTTGGAAGTGTTTGTTAATATCATGTTAAACTATTGAGATTCGAAATACAAATTGTGCGTTCACGACAACGCATACTTCGTAGGACATGCATACAGTTCGCATTGGGTACTGTATCTACGGGTTTTTCCCAAATTGCCGTGATTGTTATTAGCTAGTACTGCTGTGAAGACAGGGAGAAACTGCCCACGTGCCAGGGAGCCCACGTGCGTCTACGCAAACCGAAATAGAAATATTGTTACGGAACTGTTTAGTGTCAGCTGTTATTAAAATTAAATTAAATTCATAACACAAACGGCGAAACAGTTTGTTAGTATCATAAGCCCGGATAACACATATTAGGTGGGTTCATTAATTGTTATATTATTTGACACACACACACACACACACACGTCCGAGTCAGAATATACCGTGCTATTTAAACAAATTTAAAACACTCACATCGTGATAACAAAATTGTCTATCACATAAACATTGAATCCCGTCGGGAGTTTGATCGAGAATCCCGGGGACCAATAATAGATACAGTTTTAATAACACAACTGATAGTATGTACGCATTTATATATTTTGGTCGTAATAATATATTGAAACTATTGGCTAAATCAATGAATTATTATTGAAAGAGCTTAAATTATTAAATTACCTATAGATATATTATCAAAATACTAATTATTATAAAACCATTTAATATTAATTCAATAAAAAAGTATTATTATAAAACGGTAATAAATATCTATTATTACAACGGCTTATCATTGTTAAATTGCCCGTAATTATTAAAATTATATATTTAACTATACATTCAAACCGCAAATATCAAATGTATGTGATAGATTCATAAAATCGTTCTTCTCTTAAACGACAATCGAAACATAATAAGTAATTCTACACATCACTGCAGAGGTTACTTTAGTTTTTGCCTTATCTTAACAGTGAGGAAACAGCAATGCGGACTCGCGGCGGCGACGCGCGTTTCCTCAACACTGGGTAATTTAAGGAGCGCAACCGCTGATATCTGAGGCGCATCTATTGCCTTACGTTTTAGTAACGTGTTATAAATTATACGAGGCACACTCGCTCAATGATTTATATTCAGCTGTAAATACTCCACTCCATATTATGATCTGTTGTCGGTTTAATCGATATCGCTAATAAATGGGGTTGTGTTTTAACTTAGTTAATTTTCTTAGTATAAGTTTTTAAAAATCATTAAGATTGAAAATAATTAAACCACTGTTACGTTTAAATTGTTTCATTATATTTCATGAACAAAATTATTATATTAGATTACACTGGAAAACGCAAGCTTAATGTTATTATCTAATAAGATTATTAAACAATATACTTAAGTTAAGCCGGTACATAATTATAATTGAATAATGATTTACTAAGCATTACACTAAATGGGTTATAATTATTATTTTTATTTCAGATTTTTGTTGTTGAATGTATACATTCAACAACAAAAAGATATCTGTATAATTAATATACATACAAGTGCATTCAATCACAAAGAGTAACCACCGAATGTTATTCTCAGAGGGGTTACCACTCTAACGCCATGTAACGTGTGGTTCGAATGTGATGTGGCACTCGGCTCTGGGTTAGATCACTACCGTACGCCCTTTTGGAGCTGATTATACCATAAAAAACAAACAGTTACACATATTGTGCCCGATGCATGGCAATAGGCTCACCACGATAGTGAGACGTAAACGTAACCGGGGAAACGTGGGAGTGTTCTGCATTCCTCGGCCTACCCCTTCGGGGATTACAAGCGTGATGTTATGAAGTTATGTATTGATGCGCAGGTAATAAATATATTGCTTACGGCTTCGTTGCTCCTACCGCTTACTCTCACCATCGCTCCGCGTTGTCTGATGGAGAATATCATCAGGCCTTAAATCCGCCCTTTGTAACTTAACCTTAAGGTAGACAGTAAACGTTAAAGTAAATAAATAAAGTGGTGTAGCTTGCTTCAATTCAAAATCGAGTGTACGTCAAGTGTAAATCTATTAAGATACAACCCTCCTTTACTGCAATTGCAATGCTCCCTTAAAGCAAATATTTCTATACTTGAAAATCTAATGTTATTTTTTATCTTCATCGGGTTCATTCTACATACGTGGCTATTTCGGGGCATTCAGAATTCCCCACAATCAGCATGTAACCTTATTGTATAATGTTGAAGAATCTTGGTCGTTTTCGACACTCGATTCCGTAATAACGGCTAGACTAAATGTTGATAATTTTAACTTTTCAACATTTATATGAATGACATCGCTATTGAGAAAAATCTTCACAACGCAATATAACAGAACACCCCGTTCAATCTCCCATCGAAACGAGACAAAAATCAATAAAGCGGACAGAGCCAGAAACAAACCTGAAAAAAAAATATAATCGCCCAAAAATGCTCACTAACAACACAGTACAAAAGCAATACACGCATGAACTAAACCCTCGATACATGCATACGCTCTAAAAACGCACGACTCTCGTCCGTCCAATTCGGAAGCGTTCAGATTTTGCATCGTCGATATTGTCTGATCATCTGCAATGACAATGAGTTACACGTGCAGACACGACCACAGATCTGGCGACGTATAGAGATGTCAATATGTAAGCGGAATATGTTACAAATACGATGTCATTTTTTCCAGCAATTCTAGAAGGTTCGGAACGTGCAGTATCAATTTAGGCATCGCTGTGTAGAATTTGATACGTTATTTCACTTCTGGCCACATCTATTCGTCACGTGTACTGTGGGGGTCGCTGTAATATGCGTTTTCAAAATTAAAATTCTACTCACGATCCGTATGTCGACCGTTTGCACGCTGTATTATCGGTGGTCAATACACGAAGTTATATTGACAGCCTGATGTTATATTTTTGCAACCTAATAACCGTATGGTGGCACTGTTTTGATGAACATAATATTATTAAACATATAAATTCAAACATATGATATACATATGAGTATATTTGATAATGGTGTCTGTTTATGATAAATGTGTGCACATACTGATGTGTGTACATTATATAGACATTACAATAATGAAAACAAGTTAATCACACGTTTTTCGTGACACTTGTATAGGTCTCTCTGACTTTTATAACATCAATCATTCACGTTTATACCGAGAACTTAGTAAAGCCGTATGTCAGAATCCATTCCAGATTTTCATCCGCTACAGCTTCGGATCCTGACTGAAAAACGGTATCTGTATATTATTATGATGTTATTTGTAAAATATTAAAACGAATGATCATAATCGAGCTTTAAACAGTGTAACAATGTTAAAATAATCGCCAATAGCAATCCATTTTTCAGTATAAGCGAGGGCTAATCCATACCCCGTCTATTCTCCGTCTCACAACAATATCAAACCGACTCGCAGATATTGTTGTCGCGGACTGTATCCAATACACGGGTCGTATATTGACATAGCCCCCAACAACGACATCTAGCACAACGCGGACGCGAAGCCGTCACGGTGTGTTCGAAAATCAATATACGCCTATCATTTTGACATCTGGCGTTCCGCCGGCGGCGGCCGCCCGACGATCACCCGCCGCGCGTCACGTGACGCGCGTGTCACGTGACGCGCGAGTTTTTGTCACGTCACGAGCGCCATTCATTATGACTACAACGTCCATGCCCGCAATAATTGCGTGGCCGCTCTAACGAGTGTCTACACTGTGTCTGTAAAACAAGAATGCGGTGGGAGATGCGTCGATACAGTTTCGATGGAAATATATTTGACCATTCTAGAACAATCATTGAACTAAAGAATTATGGTAGCAAGATTTATTTAACGTAACTTCACGTCTGTAATCCCCGAAAAGGTTGGCAAAGGAATGCAGAACATTTCCACGATTCACCGGTTACGTTTACGTCCCACTATGTAATAGGTGGTGAGAATATTGCCATGCATAGGGCACATATCCAACCTTCGAACCACTACCAGAATTCTAATTAGATTTTCTAGTAGAAAATTTTCTAGTTAGAAAATTTTGTAGCGTTCGACCCAAGAATCGAACCCGGGACCTCCCAATAGGCAGTCGCACTTGCAAGCAACACGACCAACGAATTATATACACGGTACAAAAGCGATGCTTTCTAGACGTTTGACTCACTGACTACCTCTTCGAATATTACAGGCGTGTTGTTACGTAGGTTCTTTTGGTATTAAAAAAAATCTATTCGATAAGCAAATTATACATTTTAAGAATGTTATAATGAAAACATACACATACATTTAATAGCTACCTATGCTAATAGCAGACCGTGTACTTACAAGAGCTTATCCATAATACTGAGCAACTGACACCAGGAATTATCCAGGATATTCCGCGGGAGGGATTATCGGTGTTGAGATTACACGTCGAATAACACAAGCATCAACACATTCAATCACAGCGTATATGTTATGTGTGAATATTACACGACAGACATCAACGTGAAACCGATGCGATCGATAAATTGAGACGTTCCGATAATTTATCATGCATGTCGAATAAATTTATTGACGTGAATGTTTCAATCAGAAATAATATTGGCTGCGATTCGTTTATATCTCCCCGATTGTTGCGTTTGTTTCGCATTAGGAGCTAGTACTTGGCCACGCAGCCGCATAGTGGAGCGGCGGGTGTAGATAATCGATTGTTTGGTATTTATTTACATGTTTTTAACCGCGAAATAGATCAAGACGCTTAGCAATTTTTATAACAAATTAATGTGATTTCCCGCGCAATGACCGACAATACTTTGACATCGCTGTAGATGCATATTCTTTCAACATATGCCACATTGTATGTACTGGTATAAGCGTTACAATATATTATATTTATTAATTTATTTCTTATTACGTCGAAAGTTTCTAAAACATTTAAACATACAAGAAATTCTTTATTTTCTATTTAATCTATCTAAGCACTATCTTTACTAAAATAATTTCTGTGGCAGAATAACGTTTGCCGTGTCAGCTAGTAGTAGTATAAAAAATATAATTCGAACTTCGAACTGTTTATGTATCTTCATTTGTTTATGTGTCACTTGCAATATACAATACAAACAGCTTAGGACAGAATTTGTGACTAAGCGTACCGAATCATCCGATCTTTGCACTGCTCATATAAAGCAAATTCTAACTTACACTATGAATAATATATAAAAACAAAAGCGGTTTTCTTGTCAGATGGAATTTCCTAAGAAATATAATAATTCCCTAATTCCCTAAGAAATATAAATTGCCTTATATTACTCAATCCAGCATAATCAATGTACAACAAGGACAATGGTTTCAACGGATACATAGAGCCTAAAAATTATCTATTAAACCTTACAGAATCTAGGCATGTGACAAAACTGTTCCGCATAGACAACCAAACCAAAGACAATAATGATACATCACCGCAGAAGATAGCGAACTGCAGACCACGCGACGGATGATTCGCTGGTCGTCATTATGTTGCTGCGATTCATTGTTTAACGTTATCATTGTACGCATCGACTGGCTCGTTAGCTCAGCGGATACACGCGCAACTGCTAAATCTGGGGCCGGGGCCGTGGGTCGGTCGGGCGACGTGATAATGGTATTTGTGCTTTTAAGTCTATTATTGTGCCCGATTTATCGCAATAAGCTCACCTCTAAATACATGGGATGTAAGCTGGCGAATCGCGAGAGAGTGCCTATTCAAGTACACTCCACCCATCCCTTTGGAGAAACACAGGCGTAATAATGTGTAATGCTATATTCGAATTTACATTTTGACTTTAAGATGCCAAATACAACGATGTCATTAACAATTAATTCCCCTTCAAAACATAAAACTATCCAGGACGTGTTCGAAATTTGAAGTTGTGAAACAAAGTAACCAATAATAGTTTGAGACAAGAAAAACTAACAAGATCACACAATAAACACATTCACATACGATATATTGTATTTACGTACTTTCAATTAGATGGAAGGTGAAGAATAAAAAACACGCAACGCTCAAATAAATCCGAGCGCGGCGCCGCGCAGTCAATATTTGGGCAGAGCGCGGCGGACGGTCCCGTCGCGCTAATCACTTTACCCCGCAGCAGGATCGGCCACGGTCGGCGACCGCACGCACCGCCTCCGCCTGATTACACCCGTGTATAATTGCCGCTCTTACAAATGACTCCGAATCGACATGCCATGCCGCCGATATCGAAAATGTTTTCATTAATTTGTATACACTGTGCCAATACCAACATTTGTCTGATTAATGCCGCGCTCTGTTTGAACGGCTCGTGCAATATTTAGAGGCTACGCTACGTGCGTGTTACGCACACATACACTCACTTGTGTGTGTGTGTGTGTGTGTGTGTGTGTGTGTGTGTGTGTGTGTGTGTGTGTGTGTGTGTGTGTGTGTGTTTGTGTGCGCGTAATTAGTCGCCGTTGTTGTTATTGCATCACTCTTATGTATTTCTGTAAAAGTAATTGATTTATATTAGGATCGCTATTATATTTTAACATTTAATTAAGTATTGCTTATATATTAAATGAGTGGACGAATGGACGTACAGACAGGTACATACAATTATTAACGCTATATAGGAATTTGTACCTACTATACATACGGAGTCAATGTAATTATTAGTCCGTCTTATAGATTAAATGCGACTTCTTCCATGCAACCAGTAGAATGAAAACAAAAAATATAGGCGACTACTGAGAAAACAAATAAACGAACTCGCGACAATGAAATTATTATTATATCCGTAAGCATACTGCTATACTGAGCAAGAAGGATAAATAATAATGGAAACAAGAAAGAATGAAAGTGAAATATAAAAAAGTATGGTAGCTATGATCCTGTCATTTTTTCAAATATTGCGAAATTCTTAAAAAATATTTATCATAGATCCCGTGCCTCAAAACAAATATTTTTGTTTTCAGCAAAAGTATTTGTTTTATGCAAGCGTGTAAAAAATATATATTTACTTGAATTTATACTTTAATATACTTTAATAATATCGGTCATAATAACTCAAACTCCGAGCCTATTTAGCGATCATCGGGCCTGGTGTGAAGATGGAACAAGATATATATATATCACCTCTTTATATATGACCAGGCAAGAATTGTAAAGACAGTATGGAGATAGAGTACGGGATATGATATAAACACATAAGGTGCTGAGAAGTATAAAGTACTAGGAATTGAGATAAGCAAAGAGAGCGATTGTATGAAACACAGAGAGGTTAAAACCTTTGTCGCACATAGTGAGGACTTGTAGTGTTCCACAGCATAATGTAAACGGCAAATAACGCAGGAATATACTGGCGACAAGCATCGGAACTCATTTAAGCTTTGGTATAAGTTATGGAGTGGTCATATTTAGAAAGACCTAACATGAATCTGATACAAACATTTTAAAAATGTTCAAACACCCGAGTGGGATTCCAACGCACTAACCTCGGCTTACCAATCGGACTCGTTAAGTATAATAACTAAACCAAAAATTACTATTTTCGTGAATTATTGATCCGAACTGATATGATTAAAAAATCACTGTCATAAATTTTCACAGAGCAACATTTCATAAATGTCGTTGTCAGATTTTTGTTATTTAAAAATATTCGTTCAACCCGTTTCAGTCTGGAAAGTTGATTCACAAAATTATACGCTCAAGCTTTGATATAGATAATCTCCATTAAAATATTTAATTAATTAGTTTCGAACAACTTTGTTACATTATACGTGTCTGCGTCGCCGCTCAAAGGGAAAACGTATTTACTCGTATTACTGGCAACTAGACCGCGACTAGCACTCGAACGCAAAATCTTAATCTTCTTTATGTGCGAAGGAAAGGCAGTCATGCGAGGGCGCCCTAAAAACTTTATTACTTGGAAACTATTTCCACTAGACGCAAATTGAAATAATTCACCCTATCCGCGCGCATAACTTTAAAGTAACTTATGAATGGGCACAGACCCCCCTTACACAACGCGACAATGTTCAACACTGGAAAATGGAAACGTATAAATACATATACGATAAAGAAAAACGGTCAGGAAATCTCTGTTGTGTGTCGGTTGCATAATTTTAGAATAATTATAATGTAACATTAAGTGTAGGGAGAATTATATGCACATGGGTTAGGACATGAGTCCACCCTCTGCCATACAAGATCTACATAATGACATTTTCAGAAATCCGACTTTAAAGATACTTATAAAATCGATACATTGTGCATTGAGCATAGCATATATCACGTCCTATTTTGCTCGAATGAGTTAAAACCTTTTAAAATCCCACCAAAACCGGTGTGTCCTTCAAGTCAACCAGCCTTAGTCATTGTGCCTCTTAACCGGCGACTAAACGCAATGAAGCTTCACGACATAACGACATAATAGTGTGATACGCAGCAGGAAACGGAAACATTAATTACCGCGTCCGTCGGCCAGCGCTGATCTGTCCAGCTTCGGTCTGGTCCACAACTATACGTCATTGCCGAATATAGTACGATGTATATCGCATCATGTTTTTTTCCTGTAAACATTTTAAAATAAGTTGACAATTCAAAATTTCAAAAGCCGATCTGTTCGCGATTAGCCTGCTTATCAGCCCATTTGGTTAAACTCTTAACAGGATTACTAGTGTTTACTTGGAAACTGGAATGCAGGAATATGGACTATTAGTATCCTTAACGCGGTCTGTATACTTGGTGCTGGACATAGGTCCACCTGCGGGCGTACACGATTGTCAATTGTTGATTAATTGTCAATTGTTCTGGGAATAATTTACCTTCTTAGAACCTGACGCTCAACACCAACTGGTTATTTCCAGCATATTCAAGGTAGAACCAATGAGTAGTCTCAATACGATAATGTTGATTGTAAGCGACAGGATACGGAAACACATAATGTGGTCACTCCTTAATCACTGCCTCCGACATCTCGTCCTATGGTTGTTTATATACAGTATTGAATAACTTATAAACATTATCGAATAAGTTATACTCGTATGTAGTCTGCCGAGTTAAGCAAATAGCTCGGTAGGCTTCTGATGGATAATGTTAGCTACTAATAAAATCTGGTCACACCATCACGCCGCTCTTTTATGAGGTAAGCAGACAGCACCGAGTGCTAAATATTTCTGTCGTTATAGACCCGATGTGCTTCCTCACTTTCTTCACGGTCTTCTGTTGCGAAGAACAATATCAAGTTAACAATAAAATATCAAACATACATATAACATGGAAAAGTTAATATCACAGCAGCACAGTATCAGCAGCACAGCACAGACTTACGTCGTTTCGTACGACTGCAGAAACATACCGACCCGAAACTAAATACATTTACCGTATGAATGAAAGATTATATATTTTTCTCACAAAAATTCACTAAAGGAAATAAACTCCGGACCACAGTGACGGGAGACCAACAAATAAAAAACCTCTCCATTGGTCAAAGGAGGAACGTAAAATACGTTTCGGTTATAACTAAATTAGTAGCTAAAATATTTTCCGCCGAATAAGACCGCATTCGGCTTTTATTTGCAGATTTTGAGATTAAAACTGCATTCCATTTTTAAATAATCCACTCCAACGTTTCTATGTGTTTACGTAACAGTTTCCTATATTTTGTGCCTGTTATTGCGGCTATCAGAAATTTGGACCTTGATTGAGGTTCGACTACGGACAGTGCCTGTGGAAGTTGTCTCATTGCGAAACCAACGATGAGTAAATACATTCGTAAACAAAGTTAGTATAACAACTTCAGTATGTAATTAAAAAACCAACATATCTAATTGTTGTTGACCAACTTGTGACTTATATAAAAATCTTTCATGACAATATTATCAATCTAGACTCTGAATCTGATATAAAAATATAATGCAATATCTGTTACATTATAAGTGAAAAATTTATTAAGTTTTAATTTAAGTTACATTTTGATTACGTATATTAAAAAAAGACCAACCCATGTGGCTATATGTGGCCGCGAGCGTATCTTTGATATCAAATTCTTTTAGAGTAGACCGCACGTACCGACGCGCCCCTACATTCACTCATATTTCAGATAACGTTCGACTGTTTCTCTCACTCGCACCCGGAATGTGAATAAAAATACATATATTTCACCGTTCCCGAGTATTGTGCGAAGATTCACGTATTTTATGTGTTCATAATACGTTTAAAATACGAACGTCAAACGCATACGTTATAACTGGACTCGTATGCGCAATACTTTGTGCCCTCTAAAAGCTAGCAGCGGGTAAAATTAGATTTGGATTTTCCAATTTCACTAGTGTAGGTTTACCTTATTGGTTAAAATTTATGTGGCAACTGCACTTTTACCGTTTATTCAGGTCACTACGCTTTTCCGGGCCAGCCGGTTCAAGCTAAGTCATAAAATAAACAGAGTGAAATGTATTTATTTTTGTTGCAGATTGAGCTGAGTCGATTCAGTTATGTTGGGCGTTAGAAGATTTCACGTGAACAAGAGAATGGAAAGTTCGAGACGGATGTTGAGATTGGAACGCGGCAGATGGCAGCACAATACAGTGACGCGCTGAGGCAAGATGGCGGCGGGCGCGCACACGCGGGGCGGTCGAACTCTCGCGCGTCTTCTACTCCTTGCTATTTTGCATGTTAATTTTGTAGGTAAGAGGTATTTCATATTATACATAATGATTCAAATCAAATCAAGCGCCCGCAATGAAATTGCTATACGTTTGAAATCGTCATCGTCATGATGTCGACGCTAAATGATTCGGTAAACGGCTGATGTCGGGCTTTGTTAGCTGACTCGAAACATTGCGTTCGTGAATATAAACTCTGAAATATAGGACTGAACCTCAATGATTATCCCATATTTAACGTTTGCAAAATAGGACACCGTGCTATAATTAAAAATACACCACAATCGTGTTGCGTTAACCCTCAGCTGATTGTAACGATCATAGTTCATTGGCATTTACAAGCCAAGTGAACCGCAAACCCTTGATTTCCTCGTATATCTCTTTTTATTGTTATTACTATAAAACAACTGGATGACTGGTTGGCCCATTACAAACACGACTACTAATAGAGAAATCCTGGATTCGATCTCCGTGTAGGGCAGATGTATTGTTTGATATTCCTAGTAGTAGTTCGGAGTCTAGATTTGCGTATGGTGTATGACAATAGAGTTACGCTTATTCGGACGTATAGTATAACTGATATATCACAGGAGTGTACAATACTATTTCAACTGTCCCTTAGAAAGAATATACAGGTGATGTTTTTGCTGGCTGTATTTACCTCATTTTTCTTAAATTTGTCAATTTTTTTCTATACGGTCGTCGGTTCCTGCGCCACTATTTGACTCATTTGGTCAATATAGAGAAGATATTAATTACTTTAATTTTTGATAACAAAAACTGTAGTCAATAATACATTTATAAAACAGTTAAAAGGGAACTAATTTATTGTAATCACTATTAAAGACTTTGATACAAGAGCTGATGTTAGTGTTGAACTTCGAAAACAGCGGATGCGAGCAATTTTGTAATCACGAAAATTATTAAAATCGCAGATTAAAATGAGAACAGCGGGATTGTTCTATGCGAATTGGGTTAAGTATCTGTTTGGCTAGGACAAGCGTGGGTTGTATGCGGAGCGAACGCACAGGCGTAACATTCACCAACGATAGGGTGAGCTAAGAGCACCTTAATACACCTTAACCCAACATGGAAAATGTAACGTTTAAAAAATAATGTTAACACAGAATATGTCCAAAGCTAATCTAAGATCACGGAGTAAACTCTGTCAGTTGATTAAGAATTTTGAAAAATATTTTTTTATACACCGCTTAACGTTACACGCGAGCATCGCATGTAGCGTCAAGGTTCACGCGTCTCCAGTTGCCGTAACATTTGGCTACCTGCCTTCCCCACTTTGTAACCTACACCTACAATACAACTGCACAACAAGTTTTCTTAAGGCACGCCTATTAAATATACATACCTATATAAAAATGCCTTATAAATAGCAACAATATTTTTATCTCTTACATTAATATTTAAGATATACACGCTAAATTTAGTTTATATGAAAATAACTAGGTTTAGTGATTTTTTAAATTTTACGCTTGTACACAGAGTTACACTTTAATGCAAAGCATAACTGAAAGTACTGCACATATTTAAGAGAATCAACCATTGCACATTTCATATTAAACAGTACGTTAAACAATAATCATTGTGACCATTATACGTACAATATCTTTTCGGACTTTTTATATATATTTTTAAAATCGGGACGTCCCGCGTGAAACGGCGCCATGGTTAGCACGCGTACGACATTCGTGCGGTCCGTGTCCAGAGTTTTGCAGTCGGTTTCATTTAACAAAGTGCAAGCTTTCACAACGTTTGCGTGAAATTCTACTTTACGACAATACACAGCCCGTTTAGACGCTTATAAAAACTTTTTCACACACAAAAAAAAAACAACCTGCCTCAACAGATATTATAGCACAACATCCGTTTTTATAGAGTTGATACTGCGACTGTTAGTATACTTTGCACGAAAGTAAATTTTAGCGCGATAGATATAGTGTCTGTTTTAAAGTTGGCAGATAGATTTAAACGAAGCGAATGAATGCGTCTATACAATTTTATTTTTATTTGTATGTTTCATTTAAAGATAATGAACAAATTATTTATGATATCTATTATCGCAAGGCACTGTTCAGCCACAGATGCTTAGCACTCCGTGCTCTCTACCTACCCCTTAAGAGACCTGGCATAGTAATATAATAATTAAAATAAGTATTTTTAAAAGATTTATAAATACTTGGTTCATTGATTTAGTTTATAAGTTATCCAATCTTTTTATTTTATTTTTTTATTTTTGTACACTGTATACTTAAAATGAGCCAACATATAGAAAAGTTTGTACAACTTTGTACCTTTATCCTTTCTACCTATTATCACGCTAGTTTCCTTGCGGGGTAGACAAAGAGCACTGAATGCCGAATAATTTATTCGTTACACACCTGATGTGCTTCGTATAATAATTATTTCCTTCTTTTATTTGCAATACAATAAAAACATATTTTATATTTTATACCTTATCTATGTACCACGTACAATTATAACAAAAATAACAATGTAACAATTTTTGTTGTATAACAACGTAATCCCTAACAATCCCCAAGTATATTTAACCCAAAACATACAAAGTTAATTCAATGACACACAACACATACAAATCAAACATCAATTAAAAATACAATTTTCTTTGATACCATAAAAGTCTCATATTTTCATTTCGAGCCATATTAGATGCATTACAGTCGTATCCGACATAGGGCCGGCGAGACATTTGCAAATGAATTTTTGTACTCACTTTTGAATCGATGATAAAATATAAAAAGCGGGGTGGAGTAACGCGAATAAACCCTTTCAGTGTTCAAAGCGAGGCTCGGCAGTCTCATTGAAAAACGGCCTACGGGTCGGGGACGTCGGAACTCTCCCTGGACACGCATGACGTCCTCTATATAACAAGAACTTCCAATACGGACTTAAAAACATTTCTTTGTTAATTACACCAACTGAAAAACGCACTTTGACACATTGTTTTTTACGTAAAAAAAATGTAATATCTCGCGTGTAATCCCAGAGGGAGTAGGCAAAGACATATATAACACTGCTACGTTTCACCGGTTACGTTTACGTCCCACTATGTAATAGGTGGTGAGCCTGTTGCCATGCATCGGGCACATATCCATACTCCGAACCACTACTAGAAAGTTTAAATTAGAAAAATATAATAGAGCGTGACCCAGCATTTGAATCCAGAACCTCTCGATCCACAGTTAAACAAAAAAATTTAAATCAGACATAATCGTTAAACTATAATAGTAAAATCCATTTCAATATGGCATGGCAATAGCCTCACCACCTATTACATAGTGGGACGTAAACGTAACCGGTGAATCGTGGGAATGTTCTGCATTC
>DWEI01000067.1:0-31191 GCA_018245875.1 Mysoria ambigua | reverse complement strand
AAAAGAAAAATCTGCTTCGTTGGTCGTGTTGGTTGCGGGTGCGACTGCCGATCGGGAGGTCCCGGGTTCGATTCTCGTGTCGAACGCTAGAAAATTTTCTAATTTAGATTTTCTAGTAGTGATACGGAGTCTGGATTTGTGCCCTATGCATGGCAATAGGCTCACCCACCACCTATTACGTAGTGGGACGTAAACGTAACCGGTGCATCGTGGGAATGTTCTGCATTCCTTTGCCTACCCCTTCAGGGATTGCAGGCGTGAAGTTACGTTTTTTATTAAAATATTATATGCTTTAATAGCACAGTCAAACGTACTTAAGCATAATATGAAAATAAAAAGATTATACAAAATCCACGACACTTACGGGGCACTACTCGTGTCAAAAACATTGAAAAACTCTCCTAACCGGAGGCGTTATTCCCATTTTTTACTGGCTTTTTTACATGTCGTACTGATTCGAACACGAAAAATACAAACGACGCGTAAATTCTACCCACATTTGTTAGTCAAATAAAAATTACCTTAAACACCGCTAGTGGGAGGCGACGAACGGTGCATATTATTTTTGAAATTGGGTCGTAAAATGACTACCGTCCAGTTAACTACGGAGTGCAGGCTTAGTTTTGTAAAATAGTTTCCCTAACTAATCTGTTGGCACGTTCATAGCAACTCGCTCGTGTAATAGTATAGAAGCGGTAAGCGGAGTCACCAGGTGCAACAATAGAAGTTAAATTGTTAATTTCACTATTATAGGGAAATTTACAATTTTGTGTTTCTATAGTCAACAATATTCCATTGTTGTATTATTATTTGATGTAGAACGGAAAAACCAGAATTTCGTAACAGTGATCTTAAGAAAGCACAGCATAATCCTTGATAGGGGCTGGGCCTATTGCCACAAACTACTAGAAATTTCAATAGGATTTCTAATTTTATTCTACGCTTGTTAAATAAATCAATATTTATTTAACATTATAGTATTACATTACATTACATTATACGTACAATATAATCTATAAAGAAAATATATGCATTGAAATAAAAAATATTTTATCTAAGAATAGATTTCTCGCTTCTTTGGTTAGCTCATCGTTAATTGTATTGTAATTGTATCAACAAAATATTATACGTTTCCACAAAGAAAATGTCAACAATAATCATTCAAAGGGAAAATTACATGAAATCCAAAGACATCTTCAAACGACAAATATATTAAAAGTTCAAAAATGTGTTGCTCGTTCCCACGCTACATTACTAGCGATTACGAGTAAACAGAATTACCATTTCAATGTTCAACTAAAGAAAAAAAAGTAACAAAGAGCAATAAAATTGGAACTAATAAATAGAATAATACAAATAATGAATAAGACACGATGGAAAATATGCCAAGAAACAAATAAATAAATAGGAGTAGGAGTTTTGACAATATCACAAAAGACTGTGTTGTTCGCAGTGAATGCGATTTGTTATGTAACGACTAAATAAAAAAAAAAGTTAACCGAAGATCAACATTAATAAAAATCTAAATAATTAATCAACAGTAATGTAATCACCAGAAAAACCCTTTCATTTCATTATTGAAGAATAGAAAATCACTCGATCATCGGCATATTAAATATCTAAGGAAATGTATTTCTTATTTCTGTTCTTCGTCGTTGACAATTAATTAGACTTGTTATTTAATGTCTGAAGCCGAGCGGGCGAATAAATTTCGTTGTCGAGAGTTTTTTATTACATTCTCTTTGGCGATTTTTTTTTTGAAGAATGTTCAGTGAAATTCTCCGCGGAGTTATTAGCTGGTAACTCTTTATTCGGATTTTGGAAAGTTTTGTTTCGTAATTACGTGAGTCACAATATCGCGAGGATCATTAATTATGCTATGAGTAGATACTTACGTGGGGTATTAATGTAAATTGCACATATTGTCACTTTATTGGTAATTGAATTCATGGTAGTGTTCGTGAAAACAATTTCTAATTAATATTAGATAAGCTAGTCGCTGACAATACATTTTTATACGCTAATTAATTTATATACTAAACATTTAATTGTAAGCAAATAAGAAATAAAAAAAAATCATCGAAAAAGTCATGTAGTAAGGCTCGGTTTATAAAATACTACCAGCATTATCCTGCTAATTTATAAGGTTATTGGCATGAAAATGGCCCATAACTTTTCGTTCAATTATGTATCAGTATATTTTTTAAGCGGTGAGAGTGGTGTGACATTCGGCCTCTTAACCCGGATGACCGAGTTCAAATCCTGGCGCGCACCTTTTTACAAAATATGCATTACAAGTATTAAATATGTCTTTTCCTATAAAAGTGAAAGAATACACCATAAGAAAATCTTCACACCTCAGAGTTATCAAACCAACCCGCATTTGGCCAGCGTGGCAAGACTATGACCTTAATCCTCTTATTCTGAGTGGAGACCCTTATTCCAACTGCGGAACAATAAAAAACGACCAAATAAGTACTTTCTTTACTTATTGTTAGTCTTTTCATTACTGTAATTTTAGTCCGAAAAATTTTCCTTATATATTTATATAAGTATATTTATTATTTTCATTCTTTTAATTAAGCTACCATAAGTAAACTAAACACTGGTATATTACTGTACCATTTATATGTTAAACAAGGTTCTTGTGTTTTAAAAATTGTCAGTAATAAAATTCCCTCGACTGCCTCCTTGGTCGTGTTGGTTGCAGATGCGGCTGCCGATCGGAAGGTCCGGGGTTCAAACAATACAAACAATACAAAATTTTCTAATTTAGATTTTCTAGTAATGGTTCGCAGTCTGGATATGTGCCTGATGCATGGCAATAGGCTCACCACCTATTCCATAGTGGGACGTTAACGCAACTGCTGAATCGTAGGAATGTTTTGTATACCACTGCCTACTCTTTCGGCGATTACAGGCGTGAAGTTACGTTTTAACGTCAGTAATAAAATCAAATACCATATTTCTTTATGTTTATCTTCCAAGTTTCTTCCATTGCGTTGATTGCCTTCACGAAGTAACGGCATTTCAAGGTTTCCTCCTTTTCGTCAGCCACTGACGCCTACGATATACGCATGGAGAGATCTCTGATAAGCGCCATCGATGCCTATTTTACCCATTTACCCTCGAGGGGCCGTTTTTCACAGCGATATTTATTACCTTAGCACTTTCTGATTCTCGCTTTGATATACAATTACTATCTTAATTGGTATAGTAAGTTGTATTATCTTATTTAAGTAAGGTTTAATCGATTTTATAATTGGATAGAAAATTTACAAATAAGCCAAAAATTTTTGACATTCAAATTAAAGAATAAAGACGGATACTTTTCTTTTCTGTCATATCCATACTGTATTGGTCCTATTTCAGTAGTTTATCGAAGTTAATAGTGAGCTAATATAAAAAATCACGTAACACCACGCCTGTAATCCCCGAAGAGGTAAGCATCGGATAGCCAGCGTCGCTTGATCAGCAGTTGCGCTCGGCACTACTGAACCAACAGACCAGTCAAGTTAGTCTACTTAAGAAGAACATGAGGTGCTCCACAAGCTTAAGAGTGAGTTACATTTGTGAGGTGCCACTAACCTCACGGCAGCTATCCGAATGCGATAATACTTTGGAAACAAATTCAATGACTAACGCCAGGAGATGGCTATAATAATGATCACACTACAATGTATTAGCGAGATTAAAATTAGGTGAGGTAACAAAAACAAATACCATTATTGCATTAAATATTTTTATTTTCACAGATAATACTTTTTTAACTAGTAGTAAAAAGTTAACTTAGAACTAACTACCTTACCTAAGAAATATCACATATCATCAGCGACATACTTCATTGTTTGCTTCGTAGCGATAAACATTTTTTTAAAATGTTTAAATTATTTCGCTAAGATAGTCGTTTAACGAATCACAGTTTCCTTATATCAACCGTGAAAAAAAATTAATTTCAGTAGAAGATATAAAATAAAATTAATCTCTTTTTGTCTCTTAGCTTCCTCTTCCTTCTCTCAATGCCATAATAATTTCAATTTTAGTGCAATAGCTTAACGTCTTACATAAGTTTAATCGACATTATACGAATTCATCAATATTCCTACACACATTTAGTTGCTAACTGTAGGTATGTATGTATCATCGCTAAAATAAATACTATTGAATAAATAAATCATAAGTACTGTCATTTAAAGAAATATAATGAAGAATAAATAAACAAATATGTAAAAAATTATGTGTCATACAAAAAATAATAATAATTTAACATAACTCAGTTATTAATAAGTACAAAATCTCATTTTAAAAAATCCTATTTACAACATCAAGTCAACGAGTCTTCAACTAATTTCGGTATCTATATCTAAACAGACTGCAGATTAATTTATCTTATAACATAAATTATAACATTCAATAAAATTACGTCCCAATTAACGATAATATAAAAATTAAACACGATAATAAAACTAAACAGCCCGGCATGGACGTCACAGACGATGAAGTTGTATTATTCACGTACACCACAGGCCACCAATGTGATATGGAAATATATTGACCGTCGTCTCTGGGCGTCTCGGTGGCAACGTGCTCGAGCATGTCGTCCGGCAGGTAGCTGCCGCACGTCGGGAAGTCCGGCGGCACCGGCGGCATGTCCTTGTGCTCGCCGACCTTGAAAACTAAGGCCATACCGATCTCCACGTGAAATTCTATGTGACAGTGGAACAGCCAGTATCCGGGATTGTCTGCCTTGAACCTTATGACCGTGTACCCGCCGTCGGGAACGGTGACGGTGTCTTTCAGGGGAGCATTCTTAAGATTTCTTTTCAGAAGACCGGCTTCGTCGAAGGCCTTGATTTCTTCTATAGTCGTATCGTTGGCTAACCGCCGCATTCCAACCACACGGAAATTATGTCCATGTAAATGGAAAGGGTGATTGGCATCAAATGTTACGCCTTCATCGACGATAATTATTTCAACTACAGCGTTCTTCCTGACGGATAAAACATGGGAGCATTCGCAATATCCTTGCTTGCAGTCTTCGTCGATGCTGGATGCATTGCAGAAGCCTTCCGGCGATGGCCTCGTGATGAGAAGAGGACTCGAAGGCATCTTCATACTAATGTGGTTCAGCTGAGGCGTATAGAGACGGTTGTCTTTTTCCGGAACTGTAACAGAAAATATATAAATGTTTAGAATTTTATTGATGACATCACAGGTTTGTATATCAGCAATAAAATCATTGTAATTCGTTTAGGCTTCGAATTGATATTCCGAAACATTGTTGTGGCAGAATTAAGTGGAAGGTATCATGTGACATAATTCTAAATGTGACCGTGTTATTGTAAATGCAAATCAATTTCAGCATGCAGTACTTGTTGACAATAGGATTTTGGAATAACAGCATCAAATTTAAATAAATGATTCGCCTTTACGCTTTGTTATGTTATGTTATGGAAAATTTAATTCATTTATTGATTGGGTTATGATTTAATTTAAATACAATAAAATATTGTCTTCAAACTTCCTCGTTATATATTCACTGCCTCATTGGTCGAATGGTTGGAAGTGCAACTGCTGTTCAATAGGTCCTGGGTTCGAAGCTCGGGTCAGGCGCAATTTTAATTTCCTAACTTAGAATTTCTAGATAAATTGTCCAGTAGTGGCTAAGAGTTTGGATTAGTGCCCGGCGAACGTGACTGGTGAAACGTGGGGGTGTGCTACCCATTTGTGATTACCCCTTTTGTCTGCAAACTTTACTGGTTTACATACACACAGTACATTTTCGTTGAACATCATCACATATATACAGCTATTAACGAAACTTGGAAAATTTTGAAACATGTTTAATTTAAAAGTCGTCTTAAAGCGCGACCTTTGAAAGATTGTCGATATTTTGTCTGAGCTTCCTCAAGTAGTTCTTGACTCAACCGCTGAGTTGGGGCTTTACAATATGTAAATTCATTAAACAGATCTGTTTATTTTGAACAATCGCTTTGAATGTTTGTTCGGATTTATACGAAAATACTTAACAACATGTTTTGAAATTCAGATTATATTTAATTAGCAGCTGTCTTTGTTCTTATTTCTCCGAGAACAACACTCCTAACCAATTTAGCTAGCAATTCTATCGAAGCAAATTACTCAAATAATTTACCTTGATAATATCCATAGTACGGCGACCTGTGGAAATGCGAATTGTTCTTGGCGTAGAAATCATACGCCACGTAGAACTGATAATCGGCTATTTCCTTCAGACTGTCGTCGTAGCCTTCCAGCGACCTCATCTCGGCGACGCTGACCGTCTCGTCTTCTTCCTCGCCTTTGTTCAGCGCGTTTAGTTGCTGCGAATTAAATAAAATTTTAATATGAGTGACTTATAAAATAAACATTGTGGAAGAACATATTTCATTAACCTATGGCGTATTACATTTTTAAGGTGTATTGCCCTCTGCACCCTATGACAATAATAGATAGCATAGAAAAATTCTCTTAATATAAGTATAAGGTATGTACAAAAAATCATTTAATTGATAATTATGATTTAATAACATAACGGCTAAAAACCAAACTTGGAACCTGGAACGGCTCACCCATCGACGCGCATTTAGTACTGACAATCAACCAAATAACAAACATATCTTACATTATATGTTGCACACAAATAAATATGTGGGACAAAATAAAGTTCTACTTCGTATGCAACAAGATAATTGAGTCTGTCAACCCGTACTTCGCCAGCGTAGCAGACTACACCCTTAACCCTTTTCGTTCTAAGAGTAGTATGTCTAACAGAAAATTATGAGAGGAATGAATTAACACATATAACACAAAAATATATTTAATCGTTGCAATTAAACTTTCTGTACTAGGAAGTGGGAGCGTACAACAATCCCCTGCCTACCTCTTCGAGGTATACAGGCCTTATGTTATTGTTTTTTAATATCTTCGCGTGTCCACATAGATCAGAACAGACAAGTTCCACCGCCGAATTACAAACTCGTCGCCCGGACGAAACGTTACAATGATTAAAGAAAATGTAAAATAAAATTTATGGAGTTTAAAACTTTTTCAAACCGCTCGTACCTAAACTGTTGTTTTATTATTGTAATAAAGCGACCGTAAACTGAAGTGACGATAAAATCTGAGTAAGTCGTAAAGTGGACGATTTTAAGCGATTTCAATTATATTGTCAGCTGATAGTCCCGTATACTGTGAACGTTTATATGATTTTCTTTTAACGGCGCTTCATATTGCAATGCACTTTTATCGAATTCGTTCGTTGACTGTCCCGATATTTTTATATTCAATATTTACTTTGCCTTTGGTAGCGTTATCTTTATTTATCCAGTATGCTATTATCATTATCATTATCCCTGTACGTACTTTTGTAGCATTTCTCCAGACAAAGCGTCCCTCACACACAGCTCATTGTACTTGATTTAAACCATAGACTTTTAAACGATTCTTCAATGCCAACCATTAGATTGACAAACCAATTAGATTTACTTATCTGATTGTTTAATAATATATTTGACTACCTGTGCTCGCGTCTTTCTCCTCGTGGAATTTCAAAATGAAAGCAGTCTAAGTTATTCCTTATTGTATCAGCTATCTGCGAGTGAAAATCCTATCAGAATCAGTCCAGACGTTCCAGAGTTTAGCCGGAACAAACAGACAGACAGACACACAGACAAAAACTGTACAAAATGGTGTATGTAACACACATATGCGTAGATATCGATAGCTCGTGTAACTTCCAAGCTCGGTTATTATACCAAAGCCGACAAATAATTTATTACAAGGGTTGTTAATTGAATCGTCAAATTTCGTAGTGTGCGGTATTCCCAACCACAATTCAAAAGAGTGGATTCCTTAGGGCATACGACCTTTAGTGATATTATATATTAAGGTACGCAAAAGAAATATAAACGTACGAGTAACAATCGTATCTAAAATCATAATAGAAATATACTCAGTGAAAATAGACAGCCAGGGAAGTGCTGGTAAAAAAATTAGTAAGTATTTTTCAGACTGACCAGAAATGGTCGTTGCGACCTTTTGATACTAGCGAACGTGAATTCCTCTTTATTACATCGTTGTCATAGTGAATGGTAACAATAGCAATATCTCATTATAGTATAGATGGATAAACACATAAAAATGGTCTATAACGCGACATATTGCATCTGGACGGGCATCCGCTTCGCATTCCGAACGACCTCATTTTACGATCACCGTGGGCGTACTTTACTTACAACGTACATCATATTATTCGTTATACGTTTTTTTACGGCAAACAGTAAACAAAAGAACTTACACTGTGACACAACTTTGCCGAGCGTACTCAAAAACCGTACTCGTATCTTAGTGGACTGTATCACTATATACCTGCATATACGAGTATGTATACATATGTACCTACACGTATGTAGCGCTCACGAGCCTCGCGCAGTTGCAAATTGCAAACAAAATATAAGTGAGGTTACGCCGAGCGCGGTCTTTATTCGGATGGGTCACCGCTACCAGCAAATTTTCACGAGCGTTTCCGAGCTTCGGCGAGCTCGGCGTCCGCCTATACATCCCGTACACACATCGAGTGGAGTACACTACAGGCATACGTAGGTGAATTAAAGAACACTCATATACAACAGTGGGATGTAGAACCGCTTATATAAATAACAGTAAATATCTATTGTACATCTATATCATGGCTGACCAGGCAGACATAACCATCAGCAGACAATGCAGTCCACTGCCCATCCCCACGCTGGGCGCGCGGATTGGGGATCGCAGACCATAGCCTCTCACACCACCTACACTTTTGCCTATCAGCAGTAAGGCATTTAGATATGCCTAGACAGACCACACTATTTCACCATATGGAAGCGCCAAGTTTAGTCGTCTTTTACAACACCCTGTACCCCGGCACACGGTCGAGGGATGTATCTATTATTATTCCGATACACACTACCAAAAATAGAATTTTAGAATCGGCCACTAAAATCGTGAAATGGGGGATTAAATTTATATCGGAACCCACAGCGTTTATATCGCGGGTAGCACCTAGTAGTAAAAAACAGATAACACTGTATTCGATACTTGCCGAACTTTCATCGAAGCTCATAAATACCTAACGCGCCGTCCTATCAGTACTAATACAGAATGACACGAATATCAACGCACATGTATATATGAGACCAGGATTAACTTTTTTTCATCTTGAGTTGTCTCCACTCAGCCATCTAGTGTTATGATAACCGGAAGTCCAATGAAATAATTATTCTATACGTGTATGTAAACGTTTAATTATGTAGAAAATTCATTTTATACAGACATACAGAACAAATATGTGTGTTGATTGCGCAATTATTTCTTCTGGGTGGGAACATTCGACCTTCGACTGAACAGTCGTTTACTGACCGCTGAACTTGGATGTGCTTTTTACTAGAAATTCCCTCAACAAAAGAAAAGCGCTGACAAAAAACATTTTAGCATCATAATTTCTCCACTAAGTCAAAATTATAATACATTTTGTCGAACTACTCCATGGCATATGGCTACGCTAATTCCCTTACGGGGTAAGCAGCAAGGACCAAGCGCCAAATATCTTACAGACCTGACGCGTTTCTCATTTCAAAAGCATTATCATTTCGAAAGCAGCCCCTGTTAAACAAATATGAACACTGTCGCATTACTCACCAAACCCTCATTATGCAGTTCCTCCCACGTGGGATCACCAGATGGCTCCAGGTCCATCGCTCCTTCATAATGCAACACACCCACTTGCTTCGCTTTTGTAAATCTGTGGAGAAGATAATCGTATATACATTTCGTTACACCTCTCCCCAATTCATAAGCATACTTCCTTTCCGTCTTGATATACCTAATACATAAAATTTGGCCAACTTCAACACGAGAAATTACGATTGTTTGTAAGATAAGCAACAAACAAATAAAAGATTACCCCACGTCTATGACTCTAAACAAAAAAAAACACATTAAGTTTACAAAGAACACGCTACTTATAATCATTATCGTCAGCCTGTTTTAGTCCGCTACTGGACATAGGCCCGTCCAAGGATAACGATCCCCGCGCTGGGCACGCGACACAAGACCACAACTGAAATGACATGAACCCTTCGAACCACGCTGACACTAGCAGAAGCGATAGTGAAGTACACAACGAACTCGAATATCGCGTCACCAGACGTCCGCGAGTGCGAGTCGGATTGTTCGATGGGAGAACAGTATTACCTCTCGTCGCAGTCCATGAGGCCTCGGAAACGAATCCAGTAGTTGTCGATTTCGTTATTAGCCGCCACGATGAAGTCGTAGCGCTCGCCCGCGTAAGTTACGAGCGACGTCGCTGTAGAAGGGAGAAAGGTAAACTTTTATTTTCATGTTAATAAAATGTAAATATATATTGTAAGGGGAGGCCTATGTTCCACAGTGGACAGCTGTAGGCTGATGATGATGATGATATATTGTTTTAATTACTTTTTCTATTGGTCATTTTCTGGTCACAGATCTCCAAGGATGGAACGGTTTAAGCCATAGTCTGCCACGCTGACTAAGCGCGTGCTGGAAACTATAATTGTAAATTTGATGGTTATCGGTAGACAACAAAGATGGCCGAGAACCCAATGGAAAGAGGGATTCACGATGTTTTCTTTCACTGACTGTCTTTGCAATTGATATTTAATATCAATATGCGCATGGTTTTCTAAAGAACAATATGCGTGGCGCAATTCGTACCCCTAGAACTCGGGTTTCGGTGCGGTCAGTGTCAATTAGTATGGTTTTATTTATTGTAATGCTCGTATAGTGAGAGAAAGGTTCTTGTCTATCAAATGTCACGATCGTTTTCTTGACGGTTATTATCACGTATCTCTGATTGGCCACATTATGTCCATCAAATAAATATACAGTATACAAATGTAATATTTGTCTTTAGCTGTACCTATTGTTTTATGGATCATCAATATTGAAAACCGGACGTAACAATAAAAGCTAGGGCTAAGCAAAAGCAATGAATATTTAGTAACCAGAAACATATACATAGGTACAGTAATAAATACATTACGTAGAATCACGCCTGTAATCGATAAAGAGTTAGGCAGAGAAGTGGAGTACACTCCCACGTTTCAACAGTTCCGTTTACTTTTCACTATGGAACGGATGATGAGCTTCTTACCATACACCGGACACGAAATATACACTGCGAGACAATACTAGATAATCTAAATAAAAAAAATTGATTTTGTTTCCGACCCGGGATTCGAAACCAGAACGTCCTGATCGACAGCCGCCTTTGCAACCAAAATGACCTACAACAATTACATACTTTTATTTATATATACTACTAGAAATTTCCGATTTTTTTCCTACTCTTTATATACTGTAACCAAATAGTTCAATTGAGGTCGTCACTCCAACATTGCTTTCAAAATACGGATTGAATTGGATTATTCCGCTGAAAAAACCTTGCGACCACTTTTTGCTAGAACCCGATTTCCTTGCGTGCCTAAATTTCAAATGTTACGAAACCTTTCTTCGGCCGCATGAATATATTTGCTGATTCGATAGTTCGTCGGGTGAAAAACCACAAATGGTTTTTTGATGTATAACCAGTTTGAAAGCCCTAACACATCGACCGGAATAATAATATTTAGGCACTTCAATAGCATTTTGATGGCTAATCAAGACTATTAATCCATCGCTGACCCCACGTGACACTGAACTAGTGTAACGAAAAACGACAAATCTATTCGGTGTAGTTTTATTCATAATTTATCCTTACATTTACCATAGCTCCATGAATATTCTAACCATTATTTATGAACGCTCTGATACATTTCAATGCTTTTACACATTTAAATTTCGATAGAAGCATATGATAGCTGGGTACAACTGAACATTATTTGTTCAGGATTTATTATGAAAAGTTAATCAGACAGATAATTTATTTGTAAGTGGTGAATATTCTTTGAGTGAGCTATAATTAACGTGATATAAGCTTATTAATGCTAGAGCTGAGCAGCGTGGGGGAGTATGCTTCTGAGTTTCCGATCGCAAGCACTCGCAAAACAGAATCATGTCTTACTTACAGAAGGTAGCACCAAAGCGCATTTGGATTATAAAACGTGATTTTGTATTTATCACAGTTAAAAAAATGTCCGTAGACATAAATACTATCATTTTATTAGTTTTCAGGAAAAAAAACATTTTAGTTTTATAATCATTAAAATCCTTACATAGTCCCAATCGACATGGGTCTTCTATCATTTTACATATCTTTCATATTTTGCACTTTATATCATGGTTTTCTTCAACGGTACTCATTACTAACACAATGTTTATTTGATAAGTTGCTAATAACAACATTGATAACATTAACATAATATATTTTTTTATATATTTCTGTCACAATAAAACAAGCGATACTGAACTATAAAAGATTCCGCTTGAGAATGTCACTGTGATATTTGCAAAATGAAATAATTTCAATAAATAAATAAAATCTTTATTATCTTCAATTTATATACGAACAATATTCGCCCACATCAAAACCCACCGGAGCATTGTATTTTAACGATCGGAAGTTTTAAACAATGGAAAACGCTTTAGTCGAAGGTCCGCGCGGCCTTTCGCGATACTCATCTCATTTTCTTTAATTTGATCGAAACTGATATTCGAATTGAAATGAAATTTTCAATATGTAACGCTGTCGAGTGCAAAAAATTAAAATTGCTTTAATTTAAACAAACGCGTGTTCCGGCAGAGGGCGGTCGTTTTATAAATTGTGAATTCCACCAACGTTTTATGCACGAATAGACAATGTTCATACTTTGAAACTCAATTGTATTAAATTTTATTACTTGTTATATTATAATTAAAAAAAAATATTTTAGGGAATGTCAGTAACATTCAAACCTACTCGTAAAAATGCTATGTTGTATGCCTGATGAGGAAGTGAAAAATCCCATTGCCTAATGAGGAAGTGAGAAATCCTACTGCCTAATGAGGAAGTGAGAAATCCTATTGCCTAATGAGGAAGTGAGAAATCCTATTGTCTAAGGAAGTGAGAAATCTTCGAAATGGCTGTGCAATATGAACAGAGCGATAGAAGAAAAAGAAGCAAACTAATATATATACTCGATCTATATTAGCATAGAAATATTTAGCAGTCATTGTTCTCTGCTCACTCATAATAGATAAAACCTTGCTTGAGGTTATGTCATAAAGAGATCTTAGCATATTAATATACACATTACAATTTGTAATAAGTAACGAACACCGCTACTTTCTAACGCACACCTCCATCTAATAACATTCGGTGACGTCGGCTTTCATAGCGAGAACCCCCTCAGTGTGGCAAACTAAAATTATATCCACACTAATTAAAGTTCACAGAGCACGTGCGACTTCAAAAACAACGTCCAATTTCAAGTAGGACTGCGCACGGTCCGAACTAACTAACTAACTACGCTTTAGCTTACATTTGCATATGCAACTGTTCAATGTGTGCGAACGGATAGGTGTATGGTAATATATACAGATAACAGATATATTCTAAAGCCTTTTTTAATGGTTGCGTTCAACTCGCATCCTAAAGTGTCTGGAGGCATTCCAAGCAGACCTATTGAATTAATAATAAAGGTAACCGAAGTAGCTCTCAAAGTTTGTAACTCACTAATTAATATCATTGCGAATTATTAAAAATAAAAGTTATCTAACAATCGACTTTTATTTGTATCGAATGATCATATTTTTAACAGCAAATAAATGATTCGCGATGTATGTAAAGAGATTGATGAATGCACAAGAATCACTTCAGGTCGGTTGAAAGAGATGAATGAAATCGAATAACATCGCGCCGCACGAATCGACGATGTCATTGGGTAATATCGAAAAGTACAAAAAAAAATCATGCATTACGAGAACGGTGTACAGAAACGGGGGCGAATGCGGCTCCGCCAACTGGGCTTCCCTTTTTGGAATTTGCATATTCAAATTCGTCGGATCAAAGAGCTATAGGTACTTGCACACGCTGGTCACCCCACCTGGCCGGGCGTCGCGGGTTTCATGTAGTCGTGTTACAAAATTAAAATGTAAAAAATATATATATGAAATATATAGACAAGTTGATCACATCCGTCTCGAAACCGAAGATAGCCTTTGGAGTAGACGTGTTCCGGAGTCGAGATCGCGTCTCGTCTTACGTAGCGTAGGACGCCCTTGAACTGGGCGGAGTTGCGTTTTGTGCGAAGTAGCCGGGGGCTACGGGGCACCAATTATGTTAACATACCAATATTGAATAGGGAACGAGTACCGGGCGATGGCCGCGCCGGGTGACGTGTGACAATTATTTGAGTGATGAGCACTAAGCAATTATTTGTGTTTGAATATAATTATCTGTATTTATCATATATATACACAACATTTATCTGTATACACCATATATCATGTGAATAGGTCATATATGTATCATATAATAAAATTATAGTTATAAATCAATTACTCAGTAAATCTCATATAATGCCTCAACCGACCGGTATGACTAATTCTTACGTAATTACATATTTTACACCATTATCAATATGCAAAATGCAAAAGATGCAATTTGTAAAAAACCGAAGTCTTTGTAATGAGAACAATATCAAGTTCGTATTTGCAAATTGAGATCAGCGGAAAATAAACATGATTCCTTTCAGTTTCCTATCGTTTTACCCATTTTCCGTATAGCTGACGATATTCTGGACTAGATATCTTTTACAAATGATTATAAACTTAAGTCACGGTGCAACTTGAGACATGGAAAAATTTATAATTTTGTATAAGTTTTTAATAGAGCGTGTAGTATATTTTGCGTAATACATGTTATATCTGTTACTATCTTCTTACTGTATATTCCTTAGGTTTTCCTTACAATTGCAACATTCCAAGATGCCAACAATTATATTAATACGATGCCAACAATTATATTAAATAAGTATTGTTTAAAAAAACTGAAAAAAAAATAAAAACCTGTTATAACATCATCATTAAATATGATGATGTTAAATATGTGCCCGATGCATGGCAATAGGCTCACCAACTATTACATAGTGGGACGTAAATGTACCGGTGAATTGTGGGAATGTTCTGCATTCCTCTGCCTACCCCTTCAGGGATTACAGGCGTGAAGTTACGTTATCATTAAATACGTTTATACAATATTTTCCACGGTTCACCGATTATATTCCGTTCATCGCTACACCTGCGCTCGCTGACCGCGCTCGGTGCAACACGCCCGTCGCCGTGAGAAATGACAGCTGAACAATTTGTCGTATCCCCGTTGTGTATACGCCCTTTTTAATTTATTGAGATTTAATTCAAACGAAAACCGATCGCGCTGGAAACGTTTAAAGGAAATTGTTGAATAAACTTACTGAATGTGGTTTAAAAATATATGTTATTGATAGTAGGACATGACATATTATTGAGTTTTTATACAAATACCATTCATTTGAATACTGTAGTATCAATATACTAGTACTTCTGTCACTAGATCCAGGTTGAGCACGTTGAAAATTTGACATGAAGCATATTATTGCAGAATATATATTTAATAACAAATATTTGTACTGCTTAATTCTATTTTCGTTTCATGAAATGAAACTTTTCATTCATACTATTAGGAACACGATTTAATAGGTTCCTAATTCCTAATTCATAAGAAACATATATGTTATTCATTTATAAAGATGTTTGGTTGTCTATTGACCTATACAGATGGTCGGAACGCATTGTACTAACGCAACGTATAAATAAGACAAGTACTTCACACGGTACGATAATGAAACCGCAAAATGTTTTGACGCAGCGTAACTGCAATTTGTGATTTTACAAAAATTGTCTCTGCACATTTCGTCTTAAGGATTTTAACAGGCGATGCAACTGATTTTCAACATGACTACTACAACTTTCATAACGCAACCGCGTTTCTCGGATCGTAAGATTATTTTCATAATATCTGTTTTATTTTTTTTTATCATGTTAAAATGTTTTTTTTTTCTAAATAACACACAGTTAATTTTTATTTTAGGTAATTTTCCTGTGGATATGCATATGGAGACGCGACCATCGAGCGAATGCAGTTCGCAAATAGGAATTTAAAGTTTAGCGACGCCGGACGTCGACCGCCGTCGGCTGAGTGGCAGCCGGCGGCAAACATTCACGAGCGTTTCTGTTTTAGAGAGCATATTAATCTGTCAGTCGCCGTCGATGTCTACCAGTGTGGGGCTTATACTGGTTATATCACAGGCGTCGAATATGATTATCGAGCCGTACAGTGTTATGGGAAAGATTGACATGTACGTAAATAACAGCTACTCTGACCTCTGATCTCTGAAGAGTTATGGCCAGGCTTTCAGTGTCGTATTAACAGTCTTACCACATGGACTCCGCCGTCTGCAGTGCATCATACTGAAATGTTTGGTCTTATTGTATATGATTTGAGCCAATCTATATCGATTCGGTAGTAAAATAGACAAGTTTCGATAGATATATGCTCACGAACATTTAGTACTAAATGATACTATGACATGGATATGTAAAGCAGACACATCAATACAGGAGAGATCCAAGAAAATCTTATGGTAATAATCTATCTGATAAACATATATTGACATAAAGTACTCACTAATTTTATTTTTGTTTCGTATATTATATATTTTGGAGTAAAGATTATGCCGAATTTTGTCACCATTCAATTTTTTTTTTAAATTGCACAGTGATTTGTCGCACATCTGTACCGACCCTTAAATTAATGTAAGCGGTGGTGTGAGGAGCTCGAAGCCAGCCCGCGGCTCTTCCCCATATTTTCTTAAATCTATCCGTGAGATTGGTTCGCAAAACTATATGGGAACAAAACAATATTTCCCTCATTTTTACTTGTAACAACAAATATTGGCATAATACTGTAAAGTTATACTTATTTCTCTCTTAAATACTATTGTTTATTTGCCAGTACTCACGAGACTTATAATTCAAAATATTAACCTGTTTGATGCAGAGTAACGCCTGCCACGTGTGAAATATCTTAATGTGATATCGCGCACGGAATCCCCGAAAAGGTAGGCATAGGAGTGTAATATATTCCCACATTGCACCACTTTTATTTACGTCCCTGTATAGAAAAATATTGAGCCAATACTACACAGGGCGTACATCCAAACTCCGAGTCACAGGATAAATTTCTCGGGAATCCCGGTATTCAGTCCGGGAATCGAAGCGGGTGCCTCTCGATTGGCAGTCACGCTCGTAACCAGCCGACCTCGAGGCAGTCCACAGTTCAGTCCACGCTGAACTGAATGTTTTCTTGTTTAAATGCGCCAATCAATCAGTACGACGGCACAGCTGTGCACAAACTGTTTCTTCATACATATAAAACATGGTGAATTTTCCAAGCTTAAAAATATATCATCAATAATGTCTAATAGCGAGTCGCTTCATACGACGCTAAGCTGAAATTAAGATTCCTCTATTTAAATATCGCGCTATGCTCTTCTGCTAGTATATACATGTAACTACATCGTGATAAACGTACGTCTAAAGAATTTAAGGATTACAGTATGGATGTTAATATCGTAAATAGAGTTTTACATAACGGATATATTCACCGTACACTTGGCAGTATATTTGGTATATAATAATCAGCTATATTTGAATTAAAAAAATATTAGAGTAGTGAAATAAATCAATGTGCGGAAACCTTTACACCTTAGATTTGTGACCTGATGTGACTCGGTTACTGAGACTTTAGGCCTTCACATTCTTACAGCACATCCATATCTCTTTACATTTATTAAAATGTGTCCGATATGTATAATAATAATATTTATTTATCAATATCATATCACCATGGCAGTTTATGGACTTAACCCTCTCATTGTAAGAGACCCGTGTTCCAACAATAGAACGACAAAACGGTCAAATAAACAATTACACATTTAACTCAGTATCCTAATTGTAAATGCAATACAGGCCAGTCGTCAATCAGTTATTTGTTATAACTCCGAACACCACTAACAATAATTTTCAACTATATAACTGTAACTAGACGACTATATCTGCCGGCGTTCGTACGAGAATCGCTTGCCGATATCGCTTGGCGTGACTCACATACAAATCACTTCCAATCTATAACAACGTCAGTACTGCAAGCGTTGGCAATACAACACGTCGAACTCGCAAAGGAACCGAGATAAGATGCGTTTGAAAACACGAGCTTTCCATTGTCTAGAAGAAAGTCGTTGATATTAAATGCTCCCTGTATTAGCTATGTACGGCAAAATTAATTGCTATGAAAGTTGTTAAATACGAGTTGATACTGAACTACAGAGGACGTGTTTCTATGGTTTTCAAATTATTTATTCTCTTAGATGCTATCTATATTTAATTTTATACGAAAAACAAACTGATTCATATCTGTTATAAAATGTTGAAATATCACATACATTTATCCTATTCTGTGTTACAATATACAAACAACAACTACGTGTATACCGATATATTTATATTATTTAAGAATGAAATGATTGTTCGTCATGATAAGCAGACCTATAAGGATTATAAGGAACGGTGAGGAGGTTCGCTTCTCTTGTCGGTTCACACAAATTAACCTCGGAAAGGAGGCATGGCGAATTTATTAACGATTGAGCTATCTTGGTTGAGCGGGAAATATCAGCTTTCTTTTATCCAACATTAAATGACGCCTTTTAAATATCGCTTCCGAATATAATAATAATTAAATTAACGCCTATGAAAAAATGGGTCGGATTGGATTATACATATATAAACAAGCAATGTCATTTCTAAGCAAAATTGAGAACGTAAGCTTGAATTTTTCTGTTTTAATAAATTTTTGATTTAGACACACGTAGGCACAAAAATTTCTTTACAATACGTAAAAACCTGTTCACTGCCAAGTGGAAGGTTCATATTTATTTTTAGCATTTTAATTATAAAAAACCAATTTCGTTGTTGAAAAATAATATTCGAAAAATAATGGTTTAGTTGCTTTGATATACATATATGAAGTAAATTAAATACTAGTTCAATGTCAATATTTAAAATTCACAAATAGCTCTGTGAGTACTCTCTTTTCGTATTTCCACAGAAAAAGCACTGAAAGGTTTGTTTAAACTGAGAAAAAAGTTTATTTGAACTCAGATGAGAGATAGAATATCAATAGACCATGGAATTTTATTTTTACGTGCTGTAATGCATGTAAAAATAAAATTCCATAAAATCAATGAAATTTATTAAAAAATTACTCATTAAATTGAAAGTTAATTGCACAGTTAAGTCGTGAACATTTAATTCATGTAATAAATGAAACCTACTCACGAGTTTTATAATGAAACATGCGTTACAATTAAAAATCCTCTCGAGCATTCTTAACGAAACATTTCAATGCATTGTCTCTGCACTCGATATTGCTCCGTGGCCGTCGCGCGACTCAATACTTCATTAAACTCGACCTGAGATAAACAATGCTATGAAAAGTAACGATCCATAAAAATATTATACGTTATTATCCATTGTTTACCTCGCTTGCTAAGGGATAAGCTATCGAGGCTTGTCGCACTGTTTAAATGTTTGATCGTACTGGCTTACATGATTATTTAAATAGCAACTTATTGTACCGATTAAATTACTTTTTTGAATAAAAGAAAAATCTATTTAAATCATAATCATCATTAACCTGTTTCAGTCGACAACTGTAAATATGTATAACTCAAGGGTCAAAACTCATACTCAAAGAAATCTAAAACGAACAAATAATCCTATGAAATTTAACGACTGACATCTAGCTAAAAATATTTGTTCTTTTATACTGTTGCTGTGATATTCTTAGAACAAGCAAATAGACAACACAAAATAATATTCATTAATTCAGTTCCATTAGCAATATTATTAAACAAAAGTTAATATGAAAATATCGACGCGAAAACGTTTTGGATCTCTTGTCCGACTCGGGTCTATTAAGTAGAATTCATTATAAAACAATTACTTCCAGACTGTCCCTTCGCGCGTCCAATTTTGAAAGCACCACTTCCTTGTCGGCAGCGAGGGGATGTTTTTTATTAAGGGAGAGACATTTTTCCGTTGAACTCGACGAAATAATTGAGGAAAGTACCTACCTGTAAATATTAATATTACTGTTCGGCGTTCCTTATAGAATTTACACTTTCGATGTCTTTTCGTATGTGTTGTTCGTGTCGTGTCGTACGTTTGTGTCAGAGCCGTATAAAAGTTTGATTTGGTTGCAATCGGTTACAGTTATAATTTATATAAACCAATTATGGTTGCGATTGTACTCACCGGTGATCGGCTGCAGGTCGTAACCATCGGAGGCGATGACGGTGATATTGTGGCCGTCCACGGACAACTCGATTGGGCAGTTCAAAAACTCCGCATTGATCACCCGGAACCGATACTTATAGCCCTGTGAATAGAGTTCATAGTTGAATGAAACAACATGACAATAGCTCCTTACATCTTTACTAAAAAGAGAGTCCGTATATTTGTCTTAACAGTAAATAAATCAAACATATTGTTTTATACTGAAAGTAATGTACATGCTTTTTACGCTAATAGATCTTAAAAAGTTAAAAGTGAGTACTGACGACGAAGATCCGATAGAACAAAGGATTGATAAGAAAAAATTACAAGTTTATTGATGGATTTCATTGTACATCGATAAGGTAAAGTCTTGCGCCTGCCACAAACATACGAGCCAAATTCACAAAAAACAATTTATTGATGTCGCCTTTCAAATGGATTAAACATACAGGAATGAAAAGTTTCAAATATTGTATTCATTAGTATCGCACAAATAAAGCAAGATAATTAACATTGGAAACTTTAATCAGTTTATGTAAATATTTCATTAAAGCAATCGCAGTAAATAGAAGTGAGAATAACGGGTACTAGAAACGAAACAACCGTAATCATAATCATAAATAAATAAGAAAAGGTTAAAATGTTCAACATTTTTATAAAACTCATTATTTTTCCCACGGACATGTTCAAACACTTTTCATAACAATTGAATATTCACGCGATTGAAATACATCAATGAAATCAACAATTTTCCCTCGTAATATTAATGCTACAAATAAAATTAAGAAGCATTTAGTATGCGTCAAATGAAAACTGAAAATCATAACCGAACACACATCCATGCGTACAGATCCTCATTATATGCACCACCATGCACATCGGTGGCAGTTCACTAAGGCCCGCGCTCACAGCAATTCGAGCTTTATGCGATCGAAATCAAAACACTCATGACGTGTCATTACGAATTGAACGCTTGCTGCTTTAATATTCATACAAAACGTTTGTTTGTCTTCAAATGTACCCACGTTTCCATGATAATTGTTTATGTAATTACGGTGTTGCATCATGGAAAATTGTTGTTTCGTCGCTTTTAAATAAGATAATTACTTTATGCTTACAGCGTGTTGCTCGAAACCGATGACGTCATACGTGAGGTGATCGGACATAAAATGACGCGGAATAATAATAAATGGAGTGGCATAGACATAGCTCTTGTCCAAGTGGCGTACGACCTAACTAATGAAAAGTAGGTGTAGGTACCACGCGTCTCTGCCTACTCCTTCAGGCAAATACGACCGTTATGTGACATCATTAGCCTACTGCAGTCCACTGCTGGACGTAGCTATCCTTTGAGCGGTTATGCCCATAAAACATTTAACTGCGTCATAAGGCGATCTGCCAGCGATATTTACATTTAATAAGTGTTGAATCCGCCCGGGCTGGCCGTCTCAATCTGGCTAAACATCACAGACACGCCGGCAATCCCCGCAGCTCGGCGACACGAATTTCGCAGACGCGAATAGTGTCGCGCGCCGGAATGCCGGTCGTAGCTCGCCCCTAGCGCGCGGAATGACTGAGCTTGCGGCGGAGTCTGCAGCTAAGTACCTCGTCTCCGTTTCATAAATTCGCACACAACACACACGCCACGAATACCGCATATTTCTGCGAGTGCTTTTACGCACAATACTTCCCTTATGTTATTACTTTTTACGGTAATAAAAGCTTAGTGATGCAAACCTTCAGAGTCTTCAATTTTAAAATGAATTAAATTTTTCTACGCAAAGCAAATTAATTCAAGCCGTCGAATAAACGGTGTTGAAATTCGAAACACGAATGTTCACACGAGGCATATTACATTAATAATGATAAACAAATAATACGAGTATATTCGTATCGTTATGGAAATATATGGATATTAAATGAACGAGAAAATTATATAAATATATAAAAACCAACCAACCTGTTCGACGTTAAACCTCGCGGCCCTCATGTGCGCGGGCTTGGCGGTGTCGTTGGAAATCCTGAACCGGCCGACGCCGTTGACCAGCAGCGTCGGCGGCTTGTTGTCGCCGCGCGAGTGGTGGTGGTCCGTGAACATGCCCACCGACAGCTCGTGGATCCAGTCCGTCACTATCATCACGTGGTCCGACCTGCGAGCGGGCCGTGTTCAACATGCGGTCCGCATAGAGCCGCGACCGTATCGCGACGGCTATTTCGATTCGATCGACAGATTTTGTAAGATGACTGAACGGTGATAAAATATCTGTCACAATGTCTTCTGCTCCAGTAAATTTAGTCATTAATTGGTTAGCCGTTAAGTAATTATACAATTGTATAGATGAAATGTGATTAATTGTATGCAAATGTATGCGAGCATCAATCATAACTTTAATGACTGTATAAAAGGCAATTTTTTTGCCAGAACCATTGCAGACTGAAAAGCTTAGTCTCTGCCTACCCCTACGGAAAACATGTAACTAAGCATACATGCATGTTTTAATAAACAATTTTTGGATCATTTCGAGCCTTTAAAGAAACATCGGAACAAAACTACTCTATGCGCCTACATCGCCGACGTAGCTCAATGAAATGTACTCAAACACTTGATCAGTTAATGTACGACATATAAAAACTTCTAGATTTTTGTAATGACTACCATATATATTATATTGTAACGGTTGATAAATAAATTATGAACATTCCCACATTAAATGTGACGTGATTATACGAAGACAGGTTTCCATTTGGAGAAACAACCGCTTGAACGCACTCAATAACCCCATGTGGGATTGTATCGTGCAGCGCATTTTTGTGTGAACAAAGAATCTTCGCAAAGAATAAAAAAGTTACAAAACGAGTAATATACAACTGGCGCTCTATAACAAGGTCAACGTTCAACACCTTAAAGGTAAGACCGGTGCATGGAGAACAGGCCATTGTACCTTACAAAGTAGGGGAATACCCAGCCTTTGGCGCAAAAATAGAAATTAAAAATACCTATTTAACTTATGTATATATAATTAGGTACATACATTAAGTTATGTATAATATCACATATTTTTTTCAATATGACAATATACTTCTCATCTATTCCGTAGTGGGACGTAAACTTAACTAGTAAAACGTTGTCGTCTACTAAACTACTCTGTCGACCTAATCGGGGATTACAGGCGTGATGTTTTTGTTTTGTTATTTTATTGTATTTTAGTCGGCTATCCACATATAACAATTCAGACGTATTAACAAAACGTAACATAATTCAGACGTACGATGTATGTATATCTCGTTTCATTATCGATTATTGACTTCGACGAATGTACCTACCTACATGCCGAGCTAGACCGAGACACATTTAATAGGCTTAATGCTGGCTAACGAGTGACAGAAGTTCCCAAAACCGGCGGTCGGCGTTCATACGAACATACTAATGAGTGTATAACTAACACGTCAAAATTGTGAGGATAGAGACATCTGGTACCCGATATTTTGCGCCTACCGTACAAGTACTTGACTAGGTGATAATTTTATATTTAGAATATGTGGAACAGAACCGCCATAATCCACCTTAAAAAAATAATATTTCAAGTTTATACATAAAACGAGTTACTTATCAAATATTGAACAGCATTAGCCGAAACGGATTTGATAATTTGATAGCTAACCAGTTCCGTATACAAAGCATTTATGATCGAAATAATGCAGTTGAATAAAATATGCTTAAGAAGATAACGTGTTAATACTAAAAATAACATTGGTCACAAATGTGAAAAAAAAATCTAACACGTTCATAATAATGACAGTATTTAACGAGTTTTAAATACACTGAACAAACACCAAATGCCTTTTTAATGATTCCAACGACCTACTTAATATTCGATAATTGATAGTTGATTTGAAACCAACAGACTTAAATAATATAATACATTTGAAATATTCCTTCATTTTCCTTCGAACTTAGAAAATATTAAGGTTAAGAATACCGATAGTATTAAAACTCAGTTAAATGCAGAGAAGGAATGTCAGTTCTGTAAGCGCATAGATTATATTATCAATTGGTGTTCTCTGCCTACCGCGTTGATCCGTACCGAGCCGTGAAATATCTTACACATCTATATCCGCAATATATACATATATTTAAAAATAAAAATAATGTCAGTAGTTTTAAATGAGAATTATTGTAAATTCCGCACTTCTCTAGAAATGGAACGGTTAAGACTATATTCCACCATGCGGTTTCATCACAATATTTTGCGTCCCGTTAAAGCCAGAGATATTTCACGCTCATAAGATTAAATTATGATTATGCATGCTGCAAGTAATTTGAATTCTCGCAGTGACACGTGAAAGCCTTTTTGAAAGTATGAAGAACTACATTTTCATTTCGTCGAAGATTTCATCAAAGTTTTACAAACTCGTTAGCGGAGCCGTGGACGCGGCAAAGTGTTCTTCACGTGTCGGCACATTAAGCGCATACCGCTCGAAAAGTTTTTTAGTTTCACAAATAGTTACTTATGCGTATTTAAATGGACTATAATAATTAAATGGACTATAATAACTTAATAGTTAAATGAAATTAACATAATCATTAAACAGTGAAAATGACACAGAAACATCATCTCTTATTAATAACATCTTTCATTTCAGCAACATCGTCATCAGCCTATTGAAGTCCAATGATTTCTCTGAGCGATTATGCCCGTAATCCCTACGCTGAGCATGCGAGTTGGGAATCGCAGAGAAAAGTATCTATGTATAATGTCGTATATATCTGTTGCGAAATATAATATTTGTTATGGTAAGCCGATATAGTAAGAGATAAAGCGTAAAGACCTAGGGCTCACAGATATCAAAGCATTGAAATCCATCATATAAGTAACTCTAATTGTGCACGTGATCGTATACGAGAGACTAGATTTTTTCGATGTACATTTTTAAAATTGTGTCACTTCCATGCCCGCTTGTGCATCATCACCGTGAACGCTTTTATCCTTCCATTTTTAAATATTCTTACATTAGGCTAAAGATAAAATCATATTCTGCTGCGCCAGTCACGTGCCAGTTACTGGACTTTAAACACCTTAAAAACATTATGTATCACAATTAATTGATATACCAAAGTTAACAAATAATGCTAAAGGAAAACATCGCGAGATATTTCCTAATTTTGCAATATTTTCCTTGTGTATTAGAGCCGGTTATGCCAATTCTGTTAGACGAAAAAATTAAAAGATTTTGAGTAATTAAAGTAGGTTTGTTACCTGTCATAATCGTATAGCTGACCATGAGGATCCTGAGACTTCGGTTTTCTGATAATAAATGCTCCTGCCGCACCGTCTGCACGTTGCATGCCAGAATGAGAGTGCCAGAAGTGGGTGCCGGCGTGCGATGCGTTAAATTGATATCTGCAATCAATAATTTCAATTAGATTTTAAAAATAAATGCCGCATCTCATCCGGTGACTACCAAGATACAGTCTAACATCTAGATTACAATAATGGGTACTGGGTACGAAAATGGTGAAGATTTATTTTGATAAAAAAAAAACAAATAAAAGAATAATTGCGTCATAATAGCGTCATAATTGGATGAAATCCTTAATGTTCATCCCCCCAGTAGAAAATATTCATAGTCACTACATTATTAACGCAAATCTGCAACATTATTGAATTCAAAGAGTTAGAACCGGTTAGAATTTTCGCAGAAGTGAAACATAATATAGATGTTTATAACTCACTTTTAAAATTTTTATAAAAACTGATGGTTCAATTTCAACAAAACTTAGACAAGAAACGGAATCAAGTTTCTTGTAGGTTGGTTAAAATTTTGACTATAATGGAAACCTTATGATTGCCTAATACTGCTGATACTTTAGACAAAATAATCCTATATAAATACACGTACTCATGCTTTTATACATATATGCCTGATTTGAATACTGCCTGATTTAAATACACTTATAATTTATGGCTGTTATTAAGGTTATATTATATTTTAGCTCACCTGAATGTAGATTCAGGTAAGATGGGGCATTGAGTGACGTAAGGTGTGCCATCCATATACGGTGTTCCCCGCTGGTGCTGGCCATGCCAATGGACAGTTGTGCTTTCAGTCATCAGGTCATTCTCCACGTCTACTATAATTCTATCGTGTTGGCATACCTGAAATTATAAGATGAATAAGATATTGTAAGAATTCCCAAATTTGGTTTTATCGTTTTAGCCTATACACTGAACAAAAAATAAAACATTTTGTTATCATGCCTTTATTAAGTATTTGTAAAAAAAATTACTAAATGTTTTCAGCTTTTAAGCCTGGAATATCTTACTTGAAAATAAAAGTTTAAAAATAGTGAGTGTAATAAAATAAATTTCTTATACACAAATTTATAAACAATAATTTAACGGGATAGAACTATTTTTAGTCATAACCAAAATAGTATAGTTTTCAAAAAACTAAAACAATAATAATGTAAACTGTTGGTAAGCAATACCGGAAAAACATATTTCTTGCTAACCTTGTCTTGAATAATATTTAAATAGTCAAATTTTAAGGCCCTGAAAATCTACTACTTTTCGCGAACTTTTACTTTCTAAATATGCTCACCTCAATAGCGGGTCCAGGCATTTTTCTATTAACAACATTCAGAGCTCTGTTTATCCCATCAGCCGGTATACAATCTTGTCTAGAACAATCTGTAGCGTTATATGGACAATTGTAACAAGCTTTGCTCATAGTTTGATACCATTCAAGATTGAAATGATAATAACAAATCATAGGTTCTTCCCCTTCTCTGCATTCTCTGTGACATGGATGGTCACCTCCAATGAGCTCACCCGTAACTTCGTCGTATTGAACATGGGCTCTTAGCTCCGACTTTTTATTCGCTTTTTTCGCCAACGTGCGTCTTAAAGCGTCAAGTTTGAAAGCGTCATCTGGCTCTTCAGTAGCACTGTACCTTGTTCTTGTCCTGTAGTTGAAATTATTGTAAGGCTGATTTGATATTACTGGAAATATTACTTTGGATGCACTTTCTGGTGCCTTCACTTCCACATTGTTCGAAACTTGTACAATACTGTCATTGTTACTGTTAACATTTTCATCATCTGTGTCTAATGTTACGTTGTCTAAGTTATATTTCTGTGTGCTCGTTACTTTCTCTAATAACGTATTACGGTTTGTGTTGTTATCTTCGGGTATTGGTGATTCTATTATATTTGTCGTTGTTTCAATTTGTGATTGTGTATTCACTCCTTTTGTGCCTATAACAAATAAAAGCTTATGAATAACAGTCAATAAATATACTATTCTTCCTTTGTAAAGTTTATATATATTACAATGTTTTCTTGTTCAGAGTTTTATTTGTTCGCATTGTTAATATTTTGTTCAGATTGAATGTCTTCATATATATTTTGTTTCTGACCCTTTTATAGTTCTAATGTTGAAATATCGGCTGAACTATTTTACAACATTACATATACATTGCGTAATATTTATTAAAATAGGAATCATATATCTCCTTATCTTTAATCCAATATAAAAATTACAGTAATATAAGTTATTATATCTATGTATATATTTGTTCGTGTGTAGATATAATATAATTATTACGCAATTACTTCCAACAAGATATATCCAATATGGCACATGAATGGTTGTACGTGAATGAACGTCCTTAATCATTAATTACCGAAGCAGCTATACAAATTATTGTGTAGCTTACATCAAAGGACTTAGACTATTCTGAACCTTCAATAAATTATATTGTATGAGAAATATTGTAATACAATTTAATTGCTATCAAAATAAATGACTGCCTCATTGGGCGCGTTGGTTGTAAGTGCAACTGCCGATCGAAAATTCCGGGTTCGATTCTCGGGTTGAAACACTGCACAATTTTGTAATTTAATTTTTCTAACAGTGGTTCGGAGTCTGGATACGTGGAAATAATTGCTGAAACTTAGGAGTGTTCTGCATTCCTCTTCGGGCATTACATGCGTGAAGTTATGTTTTTTGCTATCAAAATATTTTTGAAAACTACGTGTTTTATTAGTAACGTGCGAATAAATAAAGTACAATTGAATAACCATAGATATTATCATCATGATCAACCCTTTAAACCTTTTGTTATGTTGGCTACGGGTTTCCTCTCAGAATGTGAAATGGCAAGCGTACCCAGCCTCGCTGGCCAAGTGCGGTTAGCCAGCTCTCGATCCCTATAGAGGACTTTCTACGGATTCATAAGACCGCACATATTTAGAATACACTTATACCAAACACACATACATACATAAAATGGAAAATGTATTCAAAGCATGTTTTAAAGAGATTCACTCGCTGCAATCGGCGAGAGCTCCTGAGAAGGGACCTCGTATAGGTCCGAAACTAGTCGGGCCATCCCGAAAAAACATACGTAAGCTTAGCCGGCTCAATACTCAAATACATAATCAAATACTGAAATACATAAGTACATAAGCTACATAAATAAGACAAATACATTAACTAATGTTATATAATATAACAATACATTATTATGCTTCCTATATCACGATAATTACAGCACTTACAACTTTTCATGTTTCAAAAACTTAAGCGAAACTTGAGAGTAATTTGATTTAATAAATCTTCATCTTCACTAACGACGCAAAAAGCTGTAAAAATATCCGTGCTGCGTCATTGCAGTGTCACTTTTTATTTTCTTGATTAATGTAGATTTTAACGACTTGGAATTATCCAAAAAAAATTAAAAACGTCATTCGTTTTCCTTGTCTGAACAAAGCGTTGCGAATTGATTTAATATTGAATATCTCATGCATTTAATTACGTAGGTGGATTGCGGGCCTTCCAAAACGTGAACATAATTTTTGTTTGGTAGCAAAAAAATGTTGGCGATTAATCTGTGGAGTTGTATTAATATTGTATAAAGTTCATTTTCTATAAGTTATAGGTATATTTATATGTACCTGTAACTGGTGAAACGTGGGACTATACTACACTCTGCCTACCCGTTTTGAGTTATACAAACGTGATGTTATGTTAAACATGTATAATAATCGATTATTAAAAGTAAAAAAAAGCGTAACATTTTATTGTAAATTGATTTACATCAATTAAACATAAATAAAGTTTTGTGACACAAGGATATGTAACCGGTGTATGGTGATAGGCTCAACATCTATACCATAATGGGACGTAAACGTAGCTGGTGAAACGTACATTCCTCTGCCTTCCTCTCCGGAGATAACAGGCGAGATGTTACAATGTTGCATTTTAACATATTAATAGATTTTATATAAAGTTTCGTCAGTCTCTCTCTCTCATGTAAAAAATTCAGAGAAATTCCAACAAATAATTATAAAGGGAAATATGATAAATGTTTAATAATAAAGTATTATAAGTAATACTGTAAGTATCCAGTTGCGGTTTTACACGGAGAGGTGGAAGTAAGCATACGGGTGGCAGATCGCCAATTGGATGAATTTGAAATTCTAGTCAGACTCGGCGCGGTTCTCTGTCGTTGCGCGCACGTGAAATCGTCAATTTACGAATTTTACGAATCAAACGCTTCAGCTAGAACAGTTATAAAAGAAATCTGCACTTGACCGGCGCGCCGACTGGCCGGCAGTACAGGCAAACCCGTGTTTAAAAATGTAAAGATAAAATGGTTCATGGTGAATTAAAAATTGTAAACAGAAAAAATAATCATTCAATCAATTAGAAACCAGCGGCCGTTCTCACGGACGACTCGATACTTTGAAGTTTCCAATACACAATGAGCTAATAAGATTTCATTTTAAGTCATATAAGCTAAGCTCTCGTTGCTAAATATTCATAAGCTGAAACAAAATTCCCACAAATGGATATCCACAAGTCGTTCCCTGAGAGCACAATCAAATTTCGGATAAAATGCAAATTCGCATTAATAAATATCCTTCATGCGTGTTACGCGAAATATATGATTTTTAAAGATTAAATAACGTGCAGACACGTTCATGTATTTTATTAAAACTGTATATTGAAAAAATGGCGACACTTCTTAGCGACAACAGATGGCGCCACTAGTCTTATGAACCACACTCGAAGCACTCAGCATATCGTAGCTCAGAACTTAACACAAACTTTGTCTCAAATATTTGTAGTAGCATATTCAAACGCTGCTATCGTATTTGAGCAAGGATATTTATAGGAATTTCTCACAACATAGTAATGATTAATTGCATCTTATTCATTTTACGTCTTGGAGCAATGAGTTGTAGCATACATTAACTTTGGAAGTTTCTTTTAGAAACTTATCTTTAGGATTATAATCAGTTAAATTCTATAGTAAATTCTATATATACCCCAAGACATATCTAAGGTATCTATATATAAGGTATCTATATATACCTCAAGAAATATCTCTATGTGCATAAAGAATGAATATGTAAATGTAATGAAATACACAGCGTCGAATTTTCTTTCAAATTAAATTGCAAAGATTACAACCCTATAATTCATAAAGACCATCTACAAGATTTTTTACTCTGTGACGAACGTATTCAACGAAACCGCAAAATTGTTAATTGCATTAATATTATAACAAACACAAATAAAGCCCCGCCATCTTTTATCAAACAACACCCAGATTTACAGCGGATACACTACACACTGTGTATTCAAAATTAACGTATGTATTTTGTGTGTAAATCTTTGTACCATTCCACAGAGTTTCGTTTCGAATGTCGACTATTATTAAATATTATAATTGGTGGTAGAACCCTCTGTGGTTCGACTCCGGCGGCACCACCACCACACCTATTGCTG
>DWEI01000066.1:0-31207 GCA_018245875.1 Mysoria ambigua | reverse complement strand
TGTATATTTTTATATGTATATAACATGCATACTTAACATACTTGACATATTGTCTTGTCAATTGTCAAGGTAAACCTCATCAACCTTTGCTGGTTCATTGGTGAAAATAGACCTTCTCTAATGAGCGCTATTCTGTACTGAGACTTCCGAATCCAGCAGTCTTCGTCACGCCATTGTCAGAAATAGCGGTGTCGCCAGGGACTGGAGGCCGGGGTCGGTGACCGCTGTGTATGTTGTAATACATACGTAGACACTGCTTACGAAATAATGGAATGCTTATCGTACTCATGGAATGGAAACCGACTCATGGAATAATACCTCTTTTACCTCTTACGATACCCTCGGATCTTTAGGGGCAGTGCAATTATATGCCGGCATACCAACATACGTTAAATATGAAAGTATTATAAACCATTATTGTTTTTACTATTAATAAACCACGCGCCGAGTTCCACTGTTATATAAGTTTTCGGTATAATTTCACACGAAAAATAAAGCAATTATCAGACGGCACACACTCATTCGTACTATATAGAGACCATCAGATACTTTCTTAACGATAACTTAAAGCTACTTTCTATACCTGGTCTCGTAGATTTATTCGCATATATTTTCGTTTAACAAAGGCACGAAGATTTTCATTAATTTTCCTATAACACAGTGCGGTTTTAGCCGCACGTGGCATCAATGTCGCCGCCGACACGCATTGTGTCAGTGAATAATGATTTATAAAGCAATTTTCCACGTGAAATATGTCTTGAACGGATACAATTTATTAAAAAAACATCATGCGGTATTACCGTGTGAGAAATAAACGAATATAAAATATTTAAGGTTTTATAAAAAAAATGTCAAGGTTAATTGAAATTATAAATTGAATATTACTTGACGTAGAAATTGGTACATTAAATTTATTTTGTATATATTAGGTAAATAAAATCGTAGGTATATGATCTTAGTGAACTTTTTCATGCGGTATGTTTATTTATGGAAGTATTTTATTTCCATTATAATAACAATGCGTCATAATGAATCATTATTAACGCACCACAACGCAACGAAGTAAAACAACTCGAATAAGGGAAAGCGCATACCAAATCTAATTTACTGCTCCATTATGATACGGGTAGCGCCAGAAACGTCCGCCAAAACCTAAATAACGCACATAAAAATAAATTAGCAATATTCGAGAGTATACACAATCAGGGGTGGACCGAATAGTGTCCGTCGATTACCAAATATCCCAAAATGAACCCCATAATTGATATTTACCGCTACATTTACCCCGACTGGATACGCTCATTTTTATATTTTAATTAATATATGTATTGTAATTTTTAAATGCGGCTGAACAGTTTGCTACTTTTATGGACGATAACTGTGCGTTTAAATTTAACATTATAATTTGAGTTTTATTAAATTTAATTATTCGCTTATTCGAATAGGAATTTGTTTATTTAATGTATTATTTTTTCTAGAATTACCAGCAGTTATGCATTAAATGACATACAATGGCCATACTTCAGTGTATGGCACATACGTTCATCTACAGTTCTACAGCTATTCCAGTCTTCGTCATTATCAGATTGATTCAGTGCACTGTATGACATCTTACGGAAAGGTAACGGGCGATATCGTGATAGGAACTGTATTAAACGAATATATACAGTACTATACTAAACAAATACTATATTATAAATGAGTCATATACAGTGCTTTTAAGCTATCTTGAATTATGTCTACTTCAGTATATTCGTATCGACTTCCGTCAAAATGAGTTTTTGTCCCTTTTAAATTGAATATCTATTTTTTTTAATTACTCAGACAACTTAACAAATCCTTCAAGTACGCGTCCATGACCACATTTCAGATACTAGAATCGTCCTTTTCAGATAGTTTTAGACGAGTTAGTACCCGACACACATTAGTCAAGGCAACAGGGCCCATTTAGCAGTGTCAACCGCTCATTTGTATCGACGACCGCGGGGGATAGCTATGTAAGTAACAGTTCACAAATAGCTTGTCGATAGTGAGTACAAAATTTCATGTAAATTAATTACCAGCCGTAACAACTAATTTAACAGGAGTAGTTTAGTACAAATTTAGTTAAACTTATGTCATTACTGCTAACGACAAATGGAACACATTAATTACACCGGGATACTATGAGTTGTACTATGCTACAGTGGGCTGTAGGTACTCGTAGATCGTATTCATGCAGAACATATTTGTTGTTATAACAACAGAATAAGCTGTGAGTCTATTGCTATATATTGGACATATATCCAAATTCTCACATACTTCTAAAAAATCTATGGTAGAAAAATGTGATAGTACCCGACATAGCATTTAAAACCGGAAACCCTCTATCGTCATCTGACATCTCGATTTCGATCGTCAAGTCAGATAAGTTGTTAGTTAATTACTCTCATTATTAAACGAAGCAACATTTATAAACTTATAAAGAGAAAATTTTATTTTTATCCCTATTTTGGTGTTGGTTGCATGTGCGACTGCTGATCGGGAGGTTCTGGGTCGAATTCCCGGTTCGGGTACTAATAAATTTCTCTAGTAGTGGCTCGCAGTCTGTATTGGCGCCCGGTGTATGGGAAGACCCACAATTTATTCCATAGTGAGAAATAAAATAATCGCCGATGAAAGGTGGAGATATTCTACATTCCTCTGCCAAGCTCTTCAGGGATAGGCGTCATGTTACGGGTTAATTTTATTATATTTAAACATTTTTGATATGCGTCTGGATACGAAGTGCGGAAAATATTACTTGCTTCGGATGTCCATATTAAAATTTAATTTACATCACCACAATATACCGCCTTTATGAGGTTCCACGGTTTTCTGCTCAGTTTATTGTGATATAAAATTATTTGCACGGTGCGCAGTTAAAAGTTATCATAGACTCGACGCGAGCGGTAATCCGTTGGAAATGGTCTGCGTACTTCATAATTATTTTACTGTGTACGACCACAAAATTACTACATTTATTTAATACCTACTGCATATTAAACAAGGAACAAGTTAAATTGAATACTTTTTCTTTATGATGATTATGATGATGACTTTTTCTTTATATAAAAAGAAACCCTAATTTTGAAGTTGAAGAAGTATGTCTGTAAAGACATATTTGTAAAGATATATATTTAATATTTGGTGTTCAATCTACTCTTTACGTGCAACATTGTAAAATTCATGAACAAACTTCTTCTGTATCTTAGGCAAGGTTGCTTAATAGTAGCACTTATTAGTTCACTACGTATAAATAAAGCCGTAACTACTTCATAATAGAACAGGAAGAGTCATATTATCGGGGTTAATTAAATGTTTGCAAAGGTTTATTGGAATACGTTGGAATTGGTATGTTTAAAAAAGGAACAAAATACGACCTCTTTTGTTACGTAGTAACTAAGTGAAATGTTATTTTTTCTTTTATGTGAAAAGTTTAAAAACAGAAAGAGAATAGAGTGTGTGTGATTGTGATCTTCAGAAGCGACGTCTGGTAAGAATAAAAACTGACAGACTGTATCTGACACAGGCTGACAACTGTCTGACACACACTATATCTGACATAGACTATGCTTTCTACTATGGATAGTAAATAGTAATAACGTAAACAATGAATGTTGTACATAATTTAAAATCTTTGTAACACTTACTCATATGTTCTATGTACATATATATAAATGTTAGTTTTCTCCACCTTTTCTCTAAATACATCTTAAGCGTGCTAAAGCGTTTCGGTGCGCGGAACACCACTAGTAAGAGTACAAAGATTTATATTCACGTATTGTTATATTAAACGAGTACAGTTTAATTCAGTCGTAGGCTACAATTGTGATTCAGCTGTCGCTATACTATCTCCACGGAGCAGGTGTCGAGGACGCCTCGAGTGGCACACGTACGTGACGATAATCATTTATGATTTACGTTCCTTCCGCCGTACAATTAAACAGATATCGTTGAATTGAATGCTTATCTATAAAGTAAAGTAATGTTCGATGTGACTTGAAAATGGTGTAAAATTTATTTCTAGCAGTTTTTATATGAAGAGTAGCAAACTAGTAGACAGCAGTCACGTATGGTATCTTACTTGTAGATCATAACTGTGGACATAGGTCTATAGGTATCTGTAGGTCTGCATGAATGGAGCAATGGAATCCTTTGTAATTTTCATCCAAAAAGAATACGAGTTCATTATGATAGCATTATGTGAGTATTATGAACAATTGCTTCACGCTTCAACGATCTACCTACTGCAACAGATTTTGCGCAGTACAAAAAAGTACGAAATTCGAATCCGACTTGCAATTTACGTTTCACATGGATATGATATATACGTTAGATACAATTTTACTAATAATAATGTAATCGCCAATCACACGCCGTCATCATCGCCCAGGGTTGACTGAGAGCGACTGACACTAGGCAAAAAGTAGGCCCTCGTACCCATTAATTAAAAGTTTGGCAAAACACCTAATTGAAATAATACAAATTGGATACAGTTTTTCTAATTTAAATATTTTTTTATATTTAGTATTCACTAACTTTTTCTTTATTATTACTCATCCCAAATCCCATCCTTATCCCGTCCATAGGTACACTAACTTTTATTTTCTATGAAACCTATCTTTGCTTTGGCCTTTACACTGCAATACATTCTAGGTTTAACTCTTACTCTACGTACTCTGTACTAAATAAACACTTTTTTTTTAAATCATACGATCCTAATGGTGTCAATTCGTCACGATCTGCGCGAGTTGAGCGATCAGCAGGTGTGCGTCGGCGCACCCGCGTTGTTGATAACACTTGAACGTCTCCTTCCGCCCTCCACATGTCTATCCTTCAATTGGACCATTGTGCTCTTCGATGTGTGCACACCGACGAAACCATTATGAAACGCGTCGTAGCGCGTTCGCTCACTCCATTCACTGTGGCAGTGCTGAAAATAAATTGGTTTTACGATTGTTTTTGTTCTGGGATCATTGCGCAAGAGTTGCGTTCAGAATTCCGGGTACGATTCACAGTTGAAAACGAATTATGAGGCTATAATTGTAGTCCTTTACTTCAATACTGTTTAGCATAGTTTCCTTTGGATTTGTCTTAATAAATCGATCACTTCACTCGACCGATTATGTTATTCATATTAATTTAATTTTAATAATGATTATTTAATGTTATATGTATAAAATCATATGATATTTCATATCTCAACAAATATAATAATTAAATAATTGAATTCACGCCCTGCATTAGTATTTAATGGTTATTCAGTCATGTGAAGTAGCAAAGCTGGTCCACCTGAACATCACCGTTAAGAAGTTTACGTGATCTTCAGCAATTTCTATGACATAAAGACTGTAGGACTGTTCCCTGGAATTTCGTAACTGTGGACAATGGAGTATTGCAGCAACGTAGGCGAGTAGGTACTACGATTCACTTCAAAGCTCCATTCACTGCTGATTGATCGTGAACTATTAAAAGCTCTGTTAAAAAATGGTTGATATCAAACCGCTCCGCGTTGAACTGTAATTAATCTTCGTACGTATCGTATGAAATTGAATGAAGCCATTACAAAGAGTTTCGTTGGTTAAAGTCATTTATATTGTACAGTTATACGTAATGCATGTTTGTTGTTATGGTGTAAATTTTGTTTCGACATTGTTTTAACGCAGTTACGCCTTCGTAATAAAATAACGTTACGCCTGTGATCAAGCAAAAGGTAGGCAGAGGAGCATAGTACACTCCCAAGTCTTATCAATTATGTTTGCGTCCCGTCATAGAATAGTGGGTTAATATATCCGTATACACCGGGCACAAATCCATACTCCGAATCTGTTAGAACCCTACTAGTATTAAATGCGACTTGAACCCAGGACTATTTAATCGGAAGTCGCGCTTGTCTTAACTCGAGCGACAAGGTTATTCATATTTTGTATTTATGTAATTTGGATTACAATTTTTCGTAGTTATATAATTCATATCTTACTATATGTATATCTGAACAAATATGTAAAATCATAATTCTATAATTGAGTTTAATAGTTATTATAAACAAGAGCTTGTCTTTGAAACGATATCATACAGAGAATTAACAAAACTGTAGATATTTTAATTTTCTTCGGCAAGTACCATAAATTTGTAAAAAAATCCTAAAATCATGCCAGTAATCCCGGAAATTATGGCAGACGTGTGAAATTAATAAGGAAATTCAATTTTGCAATTAACAAAAACAACGGCCTTAGCCCTTTTCATTCCAAGAGAATTCCATACATTTCATTATAATACAATGGTCGATGATGATGAAACGACCAAAAAGTAATTAAACTATTAAAATTAAACGAAATACACAATGTCGGTAACTAAGTCCTACGCAGGGTAAAACGAGGAAGTAATATTAGCGTTACGTAGTGTAGTTATAGGAATATCTGTCGGCCGTTCCTCATTAATGAAATAAGGGCGAATGCGGTACGTTTAATGATGAACAGTGTTTGACCCACTGGGTTCGAGTTTATGGAATAAGGGATACAATTTAGCATTATGTACAAAATTTAAGTTAATATAAATGTTTAAGGCAAAACTAGATAATTTAACTGATAAAAATAAAAGAAGGAGAGCAAGTCTGTATTAGGGTATTTGGCACTTAGTACTCTCTGCGTTTTGCAATAGGAATTAATAATTCCCTTGTTTATGAAACGTTAATTTTGAAGTCAAATATAGGTATGAATAATACTTTCATCTTCCCTTGTTTTAATGTAAAATAATTAAAACAACGAGGTAAATGTAAATAAATTTATTCCTAGATTTTTGACAACATTCCATATTTATGTCACTTCTAAGGATTCCAGATTCGGAGCCTCCATTAGGCAAAGAGGATCTCGGGCGGGCTTAATTACGAATTCTCTCTAAAATTTCGTCTCAGACTCCGACGTCGAGGAGGACCGCCGCGATTGATTTAAAATGAGCACAACAAAGACCCAGTGTTACCATTCTTACACACCATACGAGGACATTTTCCGTCTAATGAAATTGCATATAATTATATTATGCAATGTAATTACTTATGTATTATATGCGTAATATGAAACATATTGTTAACTAATTATATAAATAATTTTTTTCGACAATTGACCGAAGAAATATCCTGGTTAATTGTGATTTCGTTTGCAATACTGACCCATTACTCTACATATTGTGTATGTGTGCGTGTTGGCTTCCTAGTAACCTATTAATGATCCGTTGTTTATGAATTCATCTTGTCATATTTAAGTTTAAACTGATTTATTAGGTTTATTAGGGTTTTATGAGGGTTGATGTGTTCTTATGGGCAAAAACCCTGTAAAAAAATTACTACATATTGCAACACTAAATATTGATTGTAACCCTCTATTGGAAATGTCTGTGTTGTTTGTTATCCGTGTATATTTATGCCGCGTGGTTACATTGGAACAAAAATGGGCGAAGCTTTGAAGTTGCCCATAAAAAAGTTCTAACCGACCAGTAAAGCGCGAGCAACAAGACAAAAACAGAACATTCACAGAACAACGTTTTAATTACAAGCTACACTGACTTTTATGAATAGGTGGAAGCGGGTTCGCCTCAGTTATTATTCAAAGTACGATTCGCTTATCTCGTAACCAAAAAAAAATCTTAATTTTGAAATGTACGGCAGACATATAAAATTTAAATATTTCAAAAGAGTATTAAAAACTGCATATTAATTAAGAGAACTATTATTTTAGTAATGACCTAGTTGATCATGAAGACATCAAGACGCTCCGGATTGGATGTCTGAATTGAGTACTGTAGGGTTTTATTGTCTTAAAATTCCTATTAGTTTTTCGTAGTTTGGATTTGTATCCTATATATGACATTACGTTCACCCCTTATCGGGGATGTGTACCATACTCCGCACAGTGAATTAAGGGCGTGATGTTTATTCCACTTCAACAAATTCATTCTATGAGGAGATTCATGATTAAGAGCGAGGTAACAAATTGGTTAATATATTCAGTAATGTAAAGTATTTAATGGTTTATATATGACTAAAATAACAAGAGTTTGAACACAAAACTCGATCTTTATATTATTATTTTATGTAATATTCTAAGTATAGCAATTAAATGCTTCATATTCTCCGCTGCTGACAGTGTAGTATATTAACTTATATAACACGTGACAAATGTTTTACAATGTTTCATTACAAAATTAACATTAACTTTTATTTTGTTTATTCTAATATATTTGCTAAGTCAAATGTAAGAGTAATAACAAGCTAATAAAATAGCTTGTAACATACATTTTGCACAACTTAACACCAAGTTCCTATCGTCTGTAAAACTGCTAATACATAATATAAGTGCGCCAAAAGCTTAATCTTTACGTTCCCATTTTCATGTACAAATGTCGTGCTGAATAAAAAAAAAGTGGAAGAATGCAGAATGGGATAATTATAAACTGCGCGGACTTTTACATATAGGCAGAGGTGGACCGTCCGTCTGCGTAATTATTCACAATCCAATTTGCCAGCGCGGTGTTGCCACGTTTAAGTGCGCCTCTTCATCATTCACCGATCGCCGTATATCAGACGGCTCAATTTTATTTTAAATCACTTCTACTTAAACAACGGGTGAATTACGAGCGGTGTAATGTTGGAGAGATCATTGTGTTAATGAGAGGAGAAATTACGTGTACCTGCGTGGGTATGATGTTGAACAAATGATTAAAAGTGACTATAAACGTTTTTTTTAATACAATTCGTTAATTATATCTAAGTTTTACAATTAAAAACGTTAATGTACCGTGCTTATAAATAATCACAGAGATTCATCGTGTATGTTTAAAGTGTATTTATAATAGTATTTATGTTATTATAAGTAATGTTTTAAGAAAATATAAACCGTAATAAAGAGCCAGTCATCCACGCGCCTGGGCGTTAATTTCCCGTTTGGGCGACAGCTTGTCTCAAGAAAACTTGGCTCCGAGTGAACACGGAGACAGAAAATTTCGTCGTAAGTGAGAAAATATTACAGGAGCTTAATGTTGCAGAGGGGCACCTTACGGAAACCTGCCTCTTTATACTGATTTACGATGCAAAAACACAGCTAAGCAACACCCGGTGGCTGGATCAGTGTTCCTCAAGCTTGCCGTGTCTGCGTTTTATTGGATATTTTAAAAATATCAAGCCAAAAATTGCATTTTAAAATGAGTCGTTGTTATGTAGGTTTGTGGATTTTGTCAACAAAGTAAGATTACTTTGTAATTATTTGCACAACGTTACATTTATACATTATGTAGCAAATATTATAAATGACACAGTAACTTAATGTATACGTTATTTCATTAAAAAAAAACAGTTCAGTAAGCTGAAGTAAAAGTGCCCGAAATAAATGACGACTTAAACGCCTTCTGTTTTAAAATTTGAATGTTGCCATCGATAAAACTAATGACAACATTATTTATGTTCGACTAATATAGCCCTTAATAAACGTTTATATGGTATCCAATAACTTAGTTGACTAAATTGAAGTAAGTTAGTTGTATACGGAATTATAATCTAAATACGAATGATAAACTTGGCGCTCTCCGGACCGCCTGCAGATTGTGTGCCGCGCGGAGTACGATGAAAAGGTGGAGGCATTTTATTTATTTTTCACTTTATCATATTATTTATGAAACTATATACTAGTATATAAAAATGCGTATATGAAAATTATAAAACCACAAAAAATATTTAACTTCCTTCAGTTCAGTTGCTTTTCTTCACTTTAAAAATTTATACTTAAGCCTCTTAAGTTAAATAATTTTAGAGGCATGAGAAACGCTTTGAAATTATTTTAAAAGATTCTAACATTCTCGAAGTTGATGCATAAATATTCAATAACATTTTACAAGAGATTTAATAACGAATAATATTAAAAAATCTAAAATCGTTATCATACACTTCATAATCCTCCGACGAAATCTATAACATTCGGGTAATATTATTGACATTAAAAAATTAACTCAGCGTATAAACCAGATAAATATGTTTGATATTTACCAGTTGCCAACATGAACCTCAGGCTTTATAGTGTCGCGGCACCGCTAACTAGAGTGACGAGTATGTGAGCACTAAAAATATTTGGCGGTCGGGCAGCTAGAGCGAAAATATTGGATTGTGAAAAAACATAAAAAAGCAAAAATATTGGATTGTGAAAAAAACATAAAAGAGCAAAAATATTGGATTGTGAAAAAACATAATCGCTATTCTGATCTAGAGCAACTGGACCTTGGACTAACTTATTAACTGTTTATGCGAACATTGACTTGTTCAGTATTAATTTGTTATACTAGACAAACGATAGACAGTTTAATATACTAATTGTAAGTATTCATCTTTTTTACATAGATTCTGCAAAGAAAATTAGTGATTAAACATGCCGCATCCATTCAAAGCAATGAACCCTTCACTCGGTCCATCAATGAGCTAAATTAATGTTACGCACGTTTTATGTTAATACGCAGGTCCTCGCTGCCTCTGGTTTACAAAAATAATACACTTGTCACCATTGAATACAGGTCTGAATGAATTTCAATTGCAAATGCACTAATCGGAAACTGAATGCTCATTGAGCCATGTTAACGGTCAGCCAATCGTAATGCAGACGTCCGCGCTGCTTGTTATTGGTTTGTGCGTATGATTTCATATCGCCTTCTATTTTTCATGTCTCTATTAATTTGCGACATAATTCTCTCATGTCACTTTGTCAGTTCTGTTCATTACATGTATATTATGCAATGATTGCGGCGCCCATCACCTAATTTCTTGTAAAACTGTACCAAGAAATCGTGCAAATACATTTTTATAGTTACTACTGTGAATGTGTCTTATACTGTGGCCTGTTTTTGCAGATTGTATTTAATTGACATTGGCGGAAAGTGGATACACCTATCATGTCAAGGATTTGTTTTTGTCCACTGTGCTATGTGGGTCTGAACAATTTGCTGTTGTGGTGTAAAGGTTGATAAAAAAAGAAACTAATTCAAGTTATACAAGTTTAAAGTAAATTGCTTTAATTAAACAATGTTAGTAGACACTTTAAATATAAAAATATTCATTCGCCTCAAATATAAAATACTAAATAAGTTGTAATTCATGGTTGGAATGTAATTAAATTTTAACAGCATGTTGCGAATTGTATTCGAAACGAATATTATTTAGTGACGAAACCATTAACGTCATTCAAACATTTTATTAGCTGAAAGCTCAAAGCCACTGTTCATAATACGCTTGACGCACAAATCAAACACTTTATGAGCGTTCATGCCAAATAAATTTCTCACAAGGTGCATTCAACATGTTTGTACTAAATTGGTTAAAGTGGAACCAAAAAGAACTATTTAACACATCCGCTTCTGATACTATTAATTTTTTTCTTTTTAATTATGACCCATTTTAAATCTTTCATTCCCATTACTAATAATTATGATACTACATTATGTTCAAAGAATCGCTGACGAAATTAACATCGAGAAATTACTTCGTAATTATGTCCGGCCAATATGAACCGAATATCATTCATAAGCTTTAATATTACGTTCCGTAGCGTCTGCTTTAATTAAATTTGGCTTCGCGCTGTATTTAATGTACCTTTTACCTCGTAGACTTAATTGTGATATAATTTCATAGCACCGTGATTCGTGGAATTGGCCGTATAAAATTTAAAAGCTGATGTCGAACACCGAATGATGGAATTTGAATGGTCATGTGCTTTTTATGCCAAAAGACATTTGTATAAATTGAAACAACTACATGGCTATTCGTATAAATTATAACAACAACAATATATTTTATTTAGCAATTGTATACCTACATTTTTTTTTAAATTGACGTACACACATCATCACACATCAACTTTGGACATATTATAAAATTATTATTTTTTCAATATCTTATTGTTAAACATATTTTCAAACAAGTTTCATTAATATATATTTATATTGAAATATATTTGACATTTGATTATACATATAAATATATACATTGAATACAGTAGACAATTCGCGTCTTATATAATACATTTGCGAATGCGTAACCATTCTATTCATACGGGGTTACTACCAATTCCCTTTCAAATATAATAATTTGGCTTGATGTCATAATTTTCACGCACGAACACACCAGGAATGGATTTTCCGATAGAATTGCCACGTTCCATTCGACGGGCATGTACTATTGTGTGCCGCTAGGGGATTATATGAAACAATGGTAAATTTTTTACTCCACTTAACCCTTTCATGGATTCGCTGGTAAAGCGTGAATTTTGTTCGGAACAAGCGCCTGACAGCACTCTGCGCTATAAAAAATAAAATCGAAACTCTTACTGAAAACCATTAGCTACATGACAGTTTTCATTGAGCTCATGTTTCAAAACTCCCGCATTTTAATGTTCTAAATAGACATCACCATTTAATGGGATCATGATAATAATTTAGAAATATAATATTCCTGTGGAATTATGTGGAGGCAGTTAAAATCGTGACTTTATAGATTATAAATTACTTATCGAGATTATTACTTTATCCAACTGTATTACTTAGGGCGAAACTGTCATACTAAACCTATAAGGAACAGTACTCGGGTTTTAATTACGTTGGTTAACCAGAAATCGAATGATCTGGAAGCATTCAAGCGAAGTAAACCGATACGCTTGACAGTTAATGATAATCGGACTGCAATTTTGAAGGAATAAGTGATATGAACAAGATAAGTACGAATAGTTGAATATAAAAGTAATGTCACGTCTGAAATCTTTAAGGGGAAGGCAGGACGATATAGTATACTCAACCAGAAAGTCTAAATTGAATATGAACGTTTCCATAAACGCTATAATACAATATAAGTTGGGGCCTTAATAAATTGCATTATTACAAGAATACTGCAATTGTTAATTTATATTGTTCAATAAACAATTTTCACAAAACGTCGTCTTTAGATATATTGAACTATAGAATCGTACGATTAAGGCTGTCAGGTGCAATTTAACAAGTAAAGTGTATCATAAAATAGCTGGAGTTAATTCGACAGCGTAGTTGCGAGAATAACATAACTAGACGCCTGTAATCCCCGAAGAGGTAGGCAGAGGAATGTAGAACACTCCCACGTTTCACTGGGTATGTTAAATGAAGATAATAACCTTCACGAGAGTAACCGCTTTTGGTGTGAAAGTTTTCGTCAAGCAAAAAGTACGCAATGAGGATGTGTTCAGCCCGATGACTAATTTGTTGGAATTAACTTTTGTTGGAAACATAAAACTTATAATCAGGATCAACAAAAAAATTAGTAATTTCAAAGTTTGTAAGACAAATGACACAAACGTGTTCTGAGTTTGTATGGCATGGGGATAATTAAAAATAAATTAATTTAATGAAGATAGGCTATCAACCGCGCATATAGCTTCTTCAGTTGTAACTGTCTGGGGGGGAAACAGGGGGAATTGTTAATTAAGTGTTGGCGAGGCCCTTTGCTTAATACGATGACTGCGCGCCTCGTTTAACTTTTATAAAATTCTCTTAAATTCAGCATTTTTTCCCCAACTAGCCGAATAGGATTTCCACGTAAAAAGCTCCTTTGTAGTATACATTTTTTGAATCTAATTTCGTGCTGGCTAGTTCAGACTAATTTCACGGCATGAATTTTAAAATTGTCTTCAGAAAGTAAATTAAACTTAAATCCCCTCAAGTTAATTCGGCTTAGAGTGCACTAAAAAGTCTTTACATGCGAAAATGTCTGTACTGCCTTTTGGACAATAATATCGCATCGTTAAGTGAATGAAAGTGCAATAAAGATTTTAGAGCTTGACTTAACAATTAGGTTTTTATTTTAAAATGATTACACTGATCTTAAGTTACGTGGATTCTCTTATAATTCCTAATAACGATTGTAAAATAATTGTTTTAACTTATCTGAATTAACTTTCCGTTTCACTATTTTATGTTGTCGTAAAACAAATTTATTTTTGTGTTGCTGTCGCTACCAAGTATGGTACATGAGTCTTACAATCACGATTAAGTGACTCATATTTATTTGCACACTGTTTTGTATCTTAACACAGCTTGGATTGTTCTCTCAACGCGTTCTGTGTCAGGACTTTGTAAATCCTGTGAATGTTTGTTAGTCCGCGTGGATCTGTTTGGACAGATAAAACAAACTGAAATGCAACGAACAGTGTACGCGATGTTGCCAAGTTTCAAAGCTTGCAAATCTCAAACTACCCACATATAGCGCAACCGGTATATTAAATTATCTTGTATACTTTCGTCACGAGACAATAATATTAGTTTTAATAATATAGGCTTAATAAACACTTAACTACTACGATATATTCTTGCCTACTTGCATGTTGTAAGTTTATTATGTATGTCATTGTACATAATATAGCGTTTCAAATTAGATTGAAGTTCTTTGTTAGATAAGTTTTACTGGGTATTGTTAATAGAACCCATAATATAATACGAATTGCATGCAATAATGCATGTTTATTATTATTATTTCTCTTTTCAAATAACATAACGTGAAGTAAGTGGAACAGTTAATGCACCACTAATTTATTCACCGCAGTTTTTCTATCACAGTGGGGGTTAAAACGTTAATAGAGATGAATTGTTATGATCTCCCTACAATTCTTATAATCCATTAATTGATGTACGGAGTGTAAGCTTAAACAACTTTGACTTTATAAGAAGAAACCGCCCCTTTTATTTATTAACCAAATTGGTTGGATACAAATGATTAATTGTGGGGAATAGCGAAATATTTCAGGTGTCCACAATAAATTGCTGTCTTTGTTAATAATGTTGTGCGTACATTATTGTGGTAAGAAAATATCGGAGATAAAAATGTTTAATGGACTACATTAATTAATGTCATCTTTATTAACGCATCTCTCTTTTTGTGCGACGCGATATATAAATGTAATATTTGAAATGAAAAACATGTTCATTACTCGATAAGCTTGTGATATGTATGATATGTATGATATGAATAGTTTTTTTTTTAAATTTATGAGTGAATGAATGAATATAACATATTAAGATAAGTTTATTGAGTTAAAAAATTTCGCAATCTTAGTGGCAGTGTCAAATCGTAAATTATTTACTATGTTAAACAGTTTTGGGTGGGAAACGCTTGTGAAATTGAGACCACAAGTACGAGTAGGTTAGTATTAATAAACGTTTATGATTTTTTGTCAATAAGATGTGCTAATTATTTATAATTCGCAATCGTTTCTACACGAAAGTCCTAAAACCACCTGAACTCATTAAACATTTGTATCGGTCAGTCAACTGCGTGTTCGTACATATGAATGAACATATGAATTTATACAAAAAAAAATATTTACGTTTACAAAGTAAATATAAAAATTGATTATCTAAGACAAAAGTAATTTATACTTTTTTGCACTCCTTACATACGCCTATTTTTTATTTTTTTCTTAGTTGTCTAACCTATTTTCAATACATTTAAATGAAGTTAAAATGTTTCACAAAATTGTTTGATTCAAACCCCTTTAAAATGTTTCAAATAACCTCCAATACGAGACAACATACGCTGGATTAAAGTCACTTATATTTCAGTATATACTTAGCATTATATAAACGTAACAATCCGCACGGCAAACAGAACATTCACGAGATGTGGGTCACACATAAATTACGGTGCCATTTGTCTGAAATTGGGTGTCTGTATGCTAAATAGGCGAGAACCTCAGTACGGAACGCTACACTTGTGGTCCATATTCGGATTTCCCTGCGATGTTTCGTACGTGATCTGAAGTGTCACTATAACAAATAGACATCTTGTATTTTTAAAAACGGGATAATAGAGTACCGTTACATCAGATATATTCTAGTAACTCCATATTTGCGGAATGTCAATAATATCGGGGGCTTCAAATTCGGTTTAAAAATAATTCAAATACGGATTGATGATTGACTCGTGTTTCCATCTACCAGACTTGAAATTACGTGATACAGTTTGCACCGGCTCTGTAACAAGGAAGATAGAAAACTCAGCCGAGCTACACTAAGTGTTGTTTCCATAAGCAACTTAATTATTAAGTATTTTATATTAGACAAACATAGTAGTACAATGAAAATGTAACATTTACATTGAAATGTAATCTGTCGCAAGCAGAAATGTTCTCCTACTTAAATGCGTACCTTAGATGTAGTCTCAATACAACATTAACCGCCATATATTCATGTCTAAATGCTTCTATAATTATACGCTGTAGTTGTATGCAAAGCGGCTATGACGGCGCCGTACGAAATGACCGACGCTCCATATACAGAGCTCCCCACAAGTGTTTCGCAAGTGTACTGACAAACGCACGATGTTAGACTGGCTACAGTAATACAGCTTGTCGTTACAAGTACGCTGACTGTTTATGTCGAAATGGGTAATGAAATTATGTTCACTTCAGATCTTTGTATTTTCGATTCGCTAAACTGGATATTAAACACCCAAATGGGTGCAATTATTGATTTATCGTTACAACTTCTAATCTACAATCAGATCTAATGTGATAATGCTATGTTGCGATATGAACTCCTGGTAGATTATTTGTGGGTGTTTTTGTTGTTGAATCCTAGGGTAAAAAATATAAGTTCGTTAAGTATACTTACAGTCAAAATTGATCTTCAAGAACAATAACTTTGACTGAACATTATAAAAGGCGATGGGCAGGCTCTAGGTCAGCGGTAGGTGTCCCTTTACGGAACCATGCGATATTGATAAACATTGTATAAATTTTGTGCACAATTTAAGTTTGTGGAGATTTCGTAGTGTTATTTCTCGATATAAAACTTTGGAGGAAACAATAACATTATTTATAATTTTTATATTGGAACTACTAATTATTTTGCTATAGTTAGAAGGGTATTAAAATGGAGCTTCTCAATTACGTAAACAGGGGGTTGACTACAGGGGGCAGGGGTCAAATGGACCCGTTCGCCAAGTTCCGCCGCGTGCGCGTCGGCCATGGGTTGTAATGAACTGCGACCACCGCTTAGGGTTAAAGCATTTAAATCCAATAAATCGTTTAAGTAACAATTACGAATAAATCGTAACGCTTGTGCGTATAGTGGCCGGTATTATGTTCTTAAGTTTCATTTCAAAATATATGTGTGGATACATACGTTATTTAAAAAATGACATGTTCAATATAATATCACGCCTATAGCTCCCGAGGGGTCGGCAGAGGAGTGTAGTACCAACCCCCAATATACACCAGTAATGTTATACGCTTTATGGTAAATGGGTTGAGATTATTCACATACACCGGATGTAATATATTCAACAATTCAATATTCAAGACTTTTGAAGTCATGTCACGTCAGTATTAAAATAGATATTATAATTATTAATCTGTCTATTCAGTTCACATTTTTGTATTTTTTACTTGAAAGCAATATAATGATATTACGTCCTCTGCAAGTGTGTTATAGGTGCAGGCACTACCCCGGAGTATTCCAAGGAACCATGTCAATTAATTTGTTTGTGAGTTTAGTTTATAAAGCGGAAATAAAAGAAAGTTTAATAAATACGAGTAGGTATAACTTGACATCGAGGTTATGTAAGTTTTCGTATACTGAAATGTTGTTTTTACTGTATTACTACTTTAATTTTATCGTATTATGTCGTCGTGTTTATTTCGTATAATTTATGATATTAATTCAAAACCCAGTCACAAGACTATCAAAGTTAAACTTTTCGCGGAAAATATAAGAAAAATCGTCCCGAGTATAAAAGTACTGAATCTAATATCGGCCCATTGATTATTTTACGACCTTCGCACACCCAAATTGATACAACTGCGAGCCATTCGGTAACATCCTGATAATTCGCACGATTTATTTTAATGCATGTCAAAGTAAATAAAGAGATAGAGGCCACGTGACCCGGCGAGCGTGGGACCATAACCTTAAATCAGGAATAGGGCTCTAATTGCTCAGAAAACATTAACGGAACTTAGGAGCTGGACGCAAGTTAGATGCGGATATTGTCTTTTATATTTTATATATGTTTTTATATACTGATACATATGTAATGTTTTCCTTAATAAAAGATTCGTATAACATTTCAATTTCAAGGCCGAATGTTACAGTAATTTTGTAATTAATGCTTAAGTATTATATGCATATTGTTTTAATGTTTAGTATGGCTGTGGTTTTTCATTATTGTTCTATGCACTTTTGACATATTTCATATTCTCTTATATTTTTTTTATTTTACTGATACATTTCGTATTTACGGATTTACGGATCATATGATAGGAAATAAAATGAAGAAATCATTATATTTTACAGAGTATGTTGAAAATTTAATGTAATAATTATTATTTCCAGTAAGAAAATATAAACTGCCGTACCGAAAAAAAAACGTGTAAAATAAACACAGTATTAATATTTTAAAATACGACCAGCTCTTCTCCTGAGTATGTCCATATTTCGCAGATTTTTGTACCTAAATATCTCGATTTGTACCAAATTCGCACAAAAATCGAGATGTCCATGTTATGTCTATTATATTTATTAACCAGTCAATGTCCTGTACCTTACACCACACGCGACTGAGACTGCAGCGCACCGCGTGGTCTACTTTTACAGATAATATTATTCCCCTCGCCGCGCAGGGCTGCTTTCGGTTCGAAGGGACGTTTAGTTGATGTTTGTTACGTAAATGTTATCAAGGCAATTCGATGTCGTAAATTATGTCAGTGTACACGCCGCTTGTAACATTGCTTTAATATCGATTCTAAACGAATTCAACTATCAATGTAATACTCGAGGAAGTATGCTATAAAAGAACATACGTACATATATTGTTTTTCTATTTCACCGTCGATACCTGCCAGTTTCAATTTACAAAAGATCTTATAAATCAAAGTGTACTTGTGACCCTCGAAGGGCACGGAGATAGGAATGCTGATATACGTATTTAGTTACCTCAATTATACATACGTAAACACATTATTCACTACGAGTTTCCATAACTAGGCCATATTTTTTAAATCTTAACACTAATTTTAACTTAGATTTCGCGCAGTTGTGACTTGTAAGCAATAGTTGTTAATCTAAGATTATCTGAAGTCGGGTCAGCCATTGTATGTTAGAAAGCTCAGGAGTGCTGTGATTTTACGTCTATACGTAACTATGTGGTAATTTAACTATTTAAATATCGGCCATTAAGATTTATTAAATATATATAGCTCTGAAAGTTTCCAGCACATAGACAACATACTAAAATAGGTAAAGTGGAAAAGATCCGTAAATAAAGATTCGATGATTCAAATTCAAATTCCATTTATTCAAAATTGGTTCTTAAGAGCACTTTTGTACGTAAAAATGAAACTTCCACCGCTTCGAAAAATGCATCGCTATGGAGAAGAAGCGGCGAAAGAAACTCCAAATGTGTGCTTATTCGATATCACATTCAAATAACACAATTACAGTACATATACACATTTGATAATTATCAAATATTATCTAGCGGTTGTCCGTTCTGAAACTTCTTAACTCTTTAGATGTGACACACTGAAAGTACTGAACCTATAATAGCTTTGAAAGTGTTAGAAAAGGCAACCGTTTATAATACAGTAATCAGCTATAAAGACTCATATATAAGTCCTTCTTAACATTAAGTGGCGCTGTTACTTTGATATACATTGATTTATAACTTAATGGAAACAGTACGCTACATTTTATTCAATTAATATAATAATGTTTTATGTTTTTATTTTAGCTGGGGCAGTATAGTACACTTTATGTCGCAGGTTACGCCCCATTTTGAAACAGGTGGTAACTCTATTGAGTTACACCGGTCATATATCCAGACGCTGAGCCAGAACTATAGAATCTATAGTAGAAAAATCCCATAGAGTTCGATCCGGGACGTAAATTCAGGATCTCTCGATCACCAGGCGCGCTTAAAACCAACACGGGGCTATCACAACAATATTCAAACGGCCTAATTTTAAAGCTTGTCTACATCATGACTTCTGAAGTGTGAAAATATTGAAGGCAGTGTTTCGAAGTAGTATAATTCATGTCTGCAAGTTATAATTTTTGCGTTAACGACGAACAGTACCAGAAACAAGCTCAGGTAAATTTAATTAATATTTATCTTAATAATTAGTAAAAGCTTAGTCGAGGTTCGTTTGATAAAGCTGCGTGTAAACGGCCGACTTCGCGTGCTGAACTACGGGCTATATAAATTAAAACATAATTGTGTTATCGTGACCCCGTGGATTGAAAAATACGAAGGCACATACAATGGTCCTTATTGCACAGGTAATAAGATTCAAATTAGTTAAATAAGCAGGCCGTTGTGGGATGCATAAGTTATAATGCGTTTAGTCCGCTACGGCGCGCTGAAGTGAAACTCCGTGATAAAGTGAATTGTAGTCTTTTAGTTAAGAAAAAGGGGATGGAAATTAGCCGATAACTCTCCCCTGCTTATTAATTGGGCGATTAATTGTGGTGGGTATTATAGTAGAAAGTAATAACATAACTTCACGCCTGTAATCCCCGAAGGTGTAGGCAGAGGAATGCAGAACATTCCCACGATTCACCGGTTACGAAGGTAACCGGTTAGAAGGTAATAAATAGTAGTTTATACATTTTTTAAACACTAATTATTTCTGCATGGTTCATCACAATGTCATTAATTTTTTTGTGCAATTTATATTAAGGTATTAAAAAAGTGATAGACTAGTGGTTTGAAATTCAACTTCTCACCGCTAGGAGAGACCGGCTTCAAATCCTAGCACAACTAAAAGTTCTCAAAAAAATTTGTTCTTTAAGCCGTTTGTAGAACACCTTCCGGCTAGGTGGACTGAAGCTATATGCAAAGTGGCTGGCAGCGGTTGGATGCAGAGAGCTGAAGATCGAGTTCAGTGGCTTGTTATTGGAGAGGTCATATGTCCAGCACTTGACGAGAATAGGCTGATGATAATAATGATAATGATGAAGGCGTGTGACATCTACCAACCCGCACTTGGCCAGTAGACAGACTATAGAATTAATCATCCCATTATACGAGGAGACCCATGTTCTAACAGTGGAACGATAAAAGGGTCGGAAAAAAGTAATCTAAATAAATAAATTTTGTACTGTTGAATAATTAAAGTCGTACTTCTGTTACAACTGCCGTCTTTCTGCATACAATACACAACCCTATATAACATAATTGTTTTAATAAATGTGCACGGCTTTGTATTGGCAAATCACATCGTGTATGAACCTTCCTAATTTCATATATTGGAATAAGCTTTGTATCGACCGTAACACTTCTAAGTAGCATTCTAAGGCCTTAATCAGAAGAACAATGTATACAACAATTTATATAAATAATTTTTACATGTTTCGTGATTATCTATAGAAATGATTACTTTATGTACTGCCATTATGTACATATACTTTATGCACATATGTTAATTGCACAGAGTTCGGCAAGTTTTAGCGGAGTTTGTCTCCGCTGTAACCTCAGTGCAATCAGCGGAAACTCACAAAGGGCCATCTTGAATAGGTTAAAAATTGACTGGTTTGATTTGAAGTGTTCCGAAAAAAAATAGTGAGTTAAGCTAGTTCATAAATTCAATCATATCATTCTCTGTTACACGCCTTAACCAGTAGAATACGTTCATATTTAAAGCGACCTAAAATGCACAACACTCAAATTATTTATGGTGTTATTACACCAGGGTTTTTCCTATGCCGTCGCATGTTTAAGAGCCTTTATCTTATATTGTATCTTTATAACCGTCTATTTAAAATCATTCGAAATTCAAATTTTTGTGATAATCTATGTGCAATATTACGATATACTCCAGTCTAATAGACTGTGCAGGCTTCAATTCAATTTAAGATTGGACCATTTGACGCAGATTTTATTACATCGCAAGATGTCTAGGTAAATAATATCCATTGGAACGATTTGCTGAACTGGAAACTTATCAAATACAGTAAGTAAAATGAGCGAGGTATTAAATAATTCTTTATTACCTTGCTGGTAGCAAACCAAATATTCTTTATGCGACAGCGACCAGTCTGGAACTATCGACTGAGCGTAAAGTATCACTGTATTTGCTTTGGAAATTGTCAATGCGATTTGTTATACTTAGTTTTAGCTTAGAATTATTCTTATTGTGCTAAGATGACATAAAATATACAACAATATTTAAATAGTAGAAATAAAGTATTCGTCGTATGTCTGTCCACGTTTCAATTGCTTTATCCAATTATGTTCAACTTTTTTAGTCCTCTGCTGTATATAGGCCTGAAGTAATGGTTTTCGCATGTAACCTTTTGCAGATCGTCGCCTCACGACGCCGGAGGTCGTCAGGACATTCGTCGAACCGGATTTTCCATTAGTGAACTCGTTGTCCGTGAATTGATTCAACTGATTGTCCGTTTTTCGACAATTATTACTAATCCATTTTACCTAAAGCGCGCTAATGTTTTTTGGCTACGTCCAAAAATTTTGCTTATTTATTCAATAATTTTATTTGTTATCACTGAGACTGGTTTCACTGTGAGTTTCTAACTTTTAGCTCCTTTTAGCTCTGTGTCATATCGATATTAGATTCTATTGTATTCTCCTGTGTTTGATAATATTATTCCGGATAATTAACAGGTACTATGTACATATTAGGTTATATTTCAATTTAGGAATGTTAGTAGGTAAGCTGATTTCTAGGGACTATTAAATTGTTACTTGAAGGTAATAGTTATTAGAAAGTATTTGAAAGTTATCACATATTTTAATATACAGTTAACTAGTGACACGAATATATTTGTAGCTAAGTAAACAATAAATATGACAAGAAAAGAGAAAGTGGCAACATGTGCAATTCTAAAACATGGAGCCCATTCCATATTTCACATACAAAATCAATATGCAAATATACTGGCATGTCAGACTTCTATTGTGCCTCGCATACAAGAACAGCGCCAACGTGGCCTAACTTTAACCGGTTTAAACCGGTTAGCACCGAATTTGTGGGTTTTGCATGCTATTGAAATTTACGGCTCGAAGTTCCTCGTTATAACTAAGACTACGTGTATGCCTAACTTTACTTTGAAATATGTTGCTAAAAGTACAGTAATAAAATACGAAGTACGCTTGCTTCTTTTAATTTTATTTTAAAGAAAATTTTCTATAAAGAGTTCATTTAAAGTACACGAAGTTAAATTTCCCTTTTTAAAAATGATACGTTCAAATGAATTTGGAACATAGACCGTTTCCTAGGTGGAGTACATTGGCTACTGGGTTTGTATTGCTAAAATTAGAGGAGGTTAGAATCGTGCTACGCCACGCTTTTCCAGCCGCAAATATATTATAAACCAGATTTTTTAAAGTGCTTAAATTTAGAACTGAAATAACGACGCTTAAAATTAGATTTGATGACTTAAAATAACAGCTCGAAAAGTGACGATCTCTAGCAAAAAATCACCCCAGTAACACTCGCCTATTTTTGTACACTTCCCGAAAATATTAAAAACTACTTATAGCGAGGATGTCTCCATTAACACCGCTCCCCTCATGTTGGTATTGATTATAATGATTGAGAACATGTTCTGCTCAGCATTTTTATACTCTACTTTTGTGCTAACTACTTGCAGGAATTAGTAAAAAACAGGTGAAAAATACTTTTTTGTAACATTATTCATATGTGTATAATTATTACTTAAATCTGACAGGAAATCCAAATTCAGTAATATAGTGATGAAGGTATTAAAGATTAATAATTTTACAATAAAATTACCAAAGACAATAGATTAATAATTTTACAATAAAATTACCAAAGATAATAAATTTACCAAAGGTCTGTAGATGTTTTTTACATTTCAATGTACATTCAAATCGATAAAAAAATTAACAATTATTTAAAAGTTACTAATTATAAAGACGATGCGACTACATGGGGATATTGGAAACATTAAAAATTCACAAAACTTATAATGAAGACAAATACGAAAAACGACAACAATAATGAACTATAACACGTACATAAATACTTACGACGATACATATAGGTATCGGCTTTACTCAATTAATTATCCTGATCCGTTGGTGCAGCGGTTAGTGAACCTGACCGTTGCGTCGGGGATCATGGGTTCGATTCCCACTCCCACCCAAAATAGGTATTTGTGCCATGAGCAATTTCTTCTGTCTCTGGGGGGAGGCGAAAATATTTATTTTAATATATATGTATACGTATATATGCAGTTTATCAGCTGCCTAGTAACCATACCACAAACTCTTGATGCTTACTTTGGAATCAGATGGCCGTCTGGAAAGATGTCCTAACATATTATTATTATTTATTAATCTTGGATTTATACGAGGTCATTTTTTTAATTGTACATTTTGTACGGAGCCATTTGGGGGTCAGCTTCGATAAACATGATTACATACATATGTATATAACAACTTATACCAAACAAGTTCTTGCACAACTTCACGACGACCTACGCGTGACCTAAAAGTATTTAGTCCGTTGTGTTTGCACCCAGTTATGGACATGACAACGTAACTACGTCTATGTTAGACATTTTTAGAAAACCTCCACCAGTTCTGTTATCGGTGTCAACGACGCGAAGACCAGCGAGATTAGTGGTTCATCATACTATGCTATTAAATGTTTTTTTTTTAGTTACGCTTCTAAACATTTATACATGGCACATTTGTATTCTTAATAAATGTAATTCAGTAACACTATAAAATTTTACATAAAGTTTTTCTCTCCGGATCCTGGTGTAAAATTCTTGTACGCATCCGTGGCTAAGCAAAGTTTGTGTGTTTCTAAAGTTACAAACCGCCTGCTGTAGGGCACATAATGAGGAAACCTACACTTCTAGGAAGTTGACAGAATATTCTATAAAGCTGTGAAATCTATCAATTTTCCGCACTTGGTCTGGGTGGTGGACTGTGGCTACAAGTCTTCAGCTAGGACCACCTTTGTCCAATATTATAGTGTTACGTACAAAATACATTATGTAATAAAATAAGCCGCGATTTAAAACGCTATATAAATAATTGATAATTATTAGTCTCCATCGGATCAGTATTAAAACATGTGTATATTCTAATGCAGAATTCTAATAATGCTGAGAGCCAATAAAAGTCAATATCACTTATGCTCTGTGAAGCGAAAGGAATAGCCATAAAATGTGACACAAAGTATTTAATGGCAGTAGCAAAACAGATAAAATTTAAAAAGCAATTAGAAATAAAAAAGCCCATATAAAAGTATCAAATGGACCCGTACATAAGGCACATACAGCCGCAACGCTTAACATTGTCCTAAAAATGAAAAAGAGTATCCCGGGTTATAATTTTATTGCGTGATGTAAATTTTACATAAGAATCCTTTTAAACAGTAGGCCGGGATCGCGCGGGACTTTTATGGCTACTCCGTCTGCCGTCTTCCCCGTTCCCGGGAACTGCGTGTCGCGATGCTAAATAGAAATTGTAATAAAAAAACTTTACCAATTATCGGAAAGTGTTCCATCTTTACATTTCGACGAGCAACGAATAAAATAAGGATTATTATGGAGAAAGTAATAAAAAATTAAAAGAAAACCGGTCGTTTAGTGTAATCATTATTATCAGCATATGCCAATCAAATGCTGGACATAGGTGTCTCCAATTGCACGCCACTGAGGTCGTTCTTCAGGGTTTTTTATTGTTATTATTTATTAATTTATTATTGATTTATTTATTAATTTATTATTATTCATTATTAAAAGTTAATCATCACCAGTCAATCAAGCATTTTCAGCTTCATCATAAGTTTACTTAATCAGTTTTGTTTTTAATTCAGGGTTACTTCAATGTCTGTTAACATAAATCCTGATTTTATCGTCGCTTCAAAGTCAAAAGGTAGCGTTCAAAGGCACCAATAACTTTGGCGCAACAATAATCTTTTAACCACTAGTAATTCCCGTTGAACGGAATAGTTTCAACAACGCGGGACAAGATTCGTATGCAGTTTACCCATTCGGTGTAGAGCAAGTCTATATATGGAAAGAAGTGATAAAAATACATGTCGAATGTTCGACATCGCATTTAAATGAAGAGCACAAGCAATTTGTGCTGAAAGTCATAAAAGTCGTCTGAGCCGACGGCGGAGGCGCCGTCGCTTCGCCTTTCTCAAAGAGCTCTACACCTATTAAAAAGTTTAGGGCTTCTATTTTTGGCTCCGTCAACACGGACACACCAAATAAGATGTATGCGACAAGTTGTGAGAGTAACTTACACGGAAACTTCGAAAAAAGTATGAATAGAACACTTTTATATTAGTGCCGTGAACTACTTTGTCGAGTGACGAAGGAATATGTGCAAAGTTTGCGAGTAAACCAATTTCCGTGATTTATGGCTAAAGATTTCAGACCACTAGATAGCTTACGTACTAGTTTTTTGTTTAAAAACCTTTTGTAATTCATACATAAAGTATCATTGCAGCTTAACTTAGAAGGTTAGAAATCTAGGGTAACTTACAGTAAAATTAGTTAGAATTTACATATTAGATATAACGTATCAAATACTTGTACTAAACTTAGCATGAAGTACTTAATTTACCTTAGAATTCATGGCACAGTTCTATTGATTTCTCATTCATCCGATCTTATTACCTACTTGCGTATCATAAAACATTATCAAATGTATATTAGTACAACACTCATTAAAGTATCGTCAATAAATCTAAAACAATACCCGAAGTAACATTACGGGGTTAATTTTAGCAATAACAATATTTCAGGTCGACTATTATAATAGCGATTCCGCCAATGTTATTGTTACGTAACAAACCGCTTTGAGTTCGGTTATTATCAGCAACTGGCAGACGTCAGTGGCGTTAATATATCGCCTCAGTAATTCCCCAACTTGACACGTTCTAATATAACTTCCAAACTGAATCTTCGTTAACATATGCACGTAATTGCTACAGTGATAGCAATAATGAAGTGTTTGACTGTCAAATGTTTTGCGTCAACAAGTACACAAATATGTATATGATTAATAAATTATCTGCCGGGTAAACCGGTATGTTGCTTGGTAATAGCCCGCCTAATTTTGAGTCCGGGATCATTTCATTAACTCCCGCCCGTTGTAGTGAGATAGCGGTGGACTGTATACATTGCATATAAAAATCATCTATTATATGCCGCTAAATTACTGCCAGCATACTTTATTCCACAGCCTACCAATTCGAGGATTATATGTTTATACCTTACGTTATCTGCAAATTAACTTTTTTACCTATGTATGTTCATACTCACAGAATATTTACCTCTACACAATTGTATTGCGTATAAGAGTTTAACTTTTGAAAACAATGAACACACAAGCATTTGTCTGTAATGTATTTTTACGTTCAAACACAGAGCACGTTCGACGTAAAAGATACGAAAGTCAGAGGTAACAAAGCTGCAACTTGAAACAGGAATTTTATACCCCTCACCCAAAACCTCCGTTCCAGACTTCCCCTCTAAGAGCGCGGGAATATACTCGTACTTCAGGGCTCCCTTAGTTGCAATACCCGTGTATAAAAGTATAGCAAAAAAATGACATGTATTCATGTGAGTATATAGTTTACAGTTGAGTATGCAGTTTATCTAATATCAGCTTCAAGTTGACTCACGTGACAATACTGTACGTCTAAGTTGCCGCAAGTTAGCGAAAGCCAACTTAGATAACTTAGCCCCGTATCGGGCGCTAAGTCAGCCAAACTCCCCAGCTAACCATTCTGCGGTACTAAAAGTTTGTGCCCAACTTAATCTCCTGTTATCCTGCTGAAACGGTGACTGCCTTTCGGTATAAACGTCACAATTTTTACTTTAATTTATTTGGAAGGTGTCCATAATGTCTTTACAAAATTATTTCAATTATGAATAATAATATACTAATGCCTCTAAATTTTAAATTTTTATTAGGTTTCCAGGAAGAGGTGTTTTCTCAATATAAACATCACCTATTAGATACAATATATTTAAAAATGTCGGCTTATATTTATTTCTGTACGAATAAAAAGTTTTTTATATATAAAAGTAATTAAGAGAAATGTTTATTATGCAGATAATAAGTAGGTTCTTGTATACGCAAACGACATAACATTACTATGTAGCAAGTTTCTTGTTGAGAACAAAGGATTCTGCTGAAACAATTCGAAACTTCTGGAACCCAATTGTTATCGCGCTCGCCATTTCCGTGTTCCATCTTGGGTTAAAGCGGTGTTTGAATCGAAATTTCTTATTCTCAACTACAGCTCACTTACTTATTGCAAATACATATTTACAATCGAATTGTATAAAACTTACGCGAATATATACGTAGATATATTGTTAATGATTTTGTTATAAAATGTTACTTAGTTACATTCTCTTTACGTACAGTAAATAATGATGTAAATAAGCCAAGCATTAGTCAAGCTTTATTCAGCAAACCTTCTTTTTGCGTACAGAATAAATATATTTCTTTATTGCTTATTAGCTAAAAGAATTATAAAGAGAGCTACGTGATTATAGCTTAAAAACATAATTTCGTTTTATAACAGAAATAATTATTCGTACATATATAAAAAAAAACGTTAATAAATTAAAATAGGTGCCTCAGAACATTGAAATTGTTCAGATAAGAGGACATCCGACGGACCGCACGCAGCCCGCACTTCTCGATAGCATAATCGAACAATTTCAATGCAAAATAGGGCTCGCTGAATAATCGCCAGAGTTCAATACTTCAGCGGAGACAATTGAATAAGAATGCCATTTTACCATTTCACATGCTGGAGTTGAACGCGAATTTATTCGAAAAATGTTGATCACCGATTGTTCAGAGTTGAATCAAATCGAGTGTGTGTTACAAATCATGTTTTCCCCACCCGCACAATAACTCGCGTTATTCGATGGAGCCATACATTTTTGCTGGACTGCCATTTGTACAATTGTATTTCTGACAGCTACATGTATCACGTGCGTGAATAAAGTGGAAAATGTTGCATATTTTACATGTTGATACGCTACAGCCACTGGCGTATGGTCGGAACGTAAGCCGAGTTACGTTTTAATGTTGCATTTATTCTATCTTTTCTTAACGTTTACTAGCTTATACCAGATTATGACAACTGTTACAGAGATGTAAATAATAAAGAAATTGTAAGTTTCCTTGCATACTAATAGTATATAAATTTCATTAAGTGACTCTTATTGTCTTTGTAACATTATTTCAAGTACCTACCGTTTATTTTAACATAATTATTTTACATATTATATTAACGTGTAATGTATTACATCTAATAGTATAAAAACAAATTAACTTAAGAATACTATTTAAGTTTCATTCATAGATATTCAGTTTTACTAAAACTTTAGAACGTTTTGATACGGCGCAGTGGACAAAATGTGTTGTTCGGTGAACGACCAATTTTATCTAATACAAGATGAATCCCTCTGCTTAAGGATCAATCAATAATTGTTATATAAACCTAAGTAATCTATTGGAATCTGATTTGACCGTAATATCCGATAACTACGGTGGATAACAGCAGACTGATTGAGAATTGAGTAAACACCATCAAGTAATTACACTAATCTGTGTATCGCGCACTCAGCACCTGTCGATAAATAGTGATATTGAATTGTAACGGGTTATTCACACTGAGTTAAGGTATTTGGTTTAATTATGTTCAGACTGTCTAATTTTTTTATTTATCTTTATAATACATAAATTCCATTTACCTCATGTGTGTCTTTCGAAATTATTTGATGCTTAGCAATAAATTATTTAATAGTAATATTTTGACATTGGTTGGTACTGTTGGTTGCAAGCACGACTGCCGATCGGAAGGTCTTAGTTTTAAATCCGGGGTCGCGGGCACTCTTGGATTTTTCTTATTGAGATTTTATAGTTGTGACCGGAGTCTTGACGTGTGAACATTGTCTGGTAAAAGAATCATCACCTAGTCCATAGTGGGATCATTTGAACCCAAGATCACCCGATTAGCAGTCGCGCTTGCAACCAAAATATTCAAAATTTATCACAAATAACCATTTTAAATGTAGGTGTAATGTAAGTATTATTTTTTATATCACATAATACTCTCACCATTGATAAATTTTGACAAGCCATTAATCTCAAATGTCTTGACAGTTTGCCCTCCATAATTTGTTCACTCAATGTCAAAGCACTTAGCAGAGCACACTAATTCAAACATTGTCCTGCAAAGGTTCCATTTTCTCTAACCGTGTGCAATGGCCGTAATACAATCTGAACTAAATTACAGTAAGCCTTCGTAATGAATGTAGACACAACAATAAGTACATAATCCATATTGATGCGACCGTTAAAATCTATCAACGGCAGACTCACCTCTCATTAAAGCCACGAGAAGGTCTGAAAGGTTAAGTGAATTTAAATTCTCGGCTCATTGATTTAGAAAGATTAATGGAACAATGTTCCGGAACACAAGCGGATTTGTCAGTTTAAGCACAAATATTTTGATGAATGTTAATCTTTTTGTAGAACCCTGGAGTTTACGCGTTTGTGACACATGGCGTTTTGAAGATTCACACGTAAGGTCGCGTATCCCTGGGGTTGAATTATCGCCACTTTTAAGCCACTTTGCATGCTTAGAATGTAACTATTCTTTATTTATTAGATTATGTATGCAACGATAAACGTGACGTCCCGTCCGTATCGTCTCGAGGAGATAGGCAGATGAGTGTAGTGTACTCCCACGTTCCACCAGTTACGTTATATGTCCTATTATGGAATGGGTTTTGAGTCTATTGCCATGCCCTGGCACAATACCGGACCTCGAGCGATTTCTAGGATCACTTATATACATATCTACATACGTTTAAATATACAAGTACATATATATACATTTACGTGTTATAAAATTCATCATTAAATTTAGCTTCATTTATACAGCTTACGTCTACGAGTATATAAACGCTGAATTTGATTTATTTCACCTACCTGTAAACAACTTTCCAATTATATCGTTAGGTTTAATTTCAATTAAAACTTTTACTTTCTATTATTTAAATAGAAATAGATTATTTAAATAGAGTTCAGCCAGTCGTAACGGCATCGGCGCTGCAGTCCGCTTGCAAATGAACCGATCAAATGAACTCGCTGTCT